>VOQJ01000424.1:14971-26366 GCA_015052665.1 Apistogramma diplotaenia | reverse complement strand
TTCTTTCACAATGTAGAAGCTGCAATCAGTTTTTGGTAGTGACTTTTATATATTTGTTTTTTATTGAGGTAAAAACTTTCATTGACATTAAAATTGTCTTTTTAAACAGAAATCTGACTCATAGAGCTGCAGATATGGCAACAAATATAACATCACAGTTTTTTAAAGATACTTTAAGTGGCCAAAAAGCACTGGATTGATTATAATGTAGCCACAATAACACAGACTTCTAAAGATTCTTGCAAAACAGGTTATTTCTTCATTTTATATATCAAAATATAATAAATAATGTGGACTGCACTCCATTTACCAATATAAGTGAAGACATTACACATAAAAGCACATAGAAACATCTAAAATCACTTTTCGGCAGACAATCACTTTTTGGCACGACACCAGAATAGACTTGAGGTATGGCGGCGCCCTCTTGCCTGCAGCCATTTCCCTCTCACTTACGTTGGGTCGGGGGGGTGGGCCAGTCAAAGGGGGTCCACGGACCGAATGTGGCCCCCGGGCCGCTAATTGAATAGCTTTGGACTAGAGTCATTTTGCGCTTTGTAATAATAACTTTATTTAACCAGGAAAATTCTCATTGAGATTTAAAACCTCTTTTTCAAGAGTGTCCTGGCCAAGACAGCCACGTGAAACATTTAACATACAATAATAGATACACAAAGATGGCTACAGCATTACATGGTTAAGACATTTTTGTAAAGTCTGCAGAAAAAATATTAATTTGACCTGGAATGGTGTGACGGCAATCAAATCACACTGAACATTAACCATTCACCAGCAGCGGATTCGCACGCACGGGCAGCAGATTCCTATTTAATTTTTTGGTGCTACACAAAGCACTGCAACCTCAAGGTCAGGTACGAGCACAAGTACTGCCATCACCCCAAAAAAGGCCGCTGCTCGATTTTGTGTTGGTAGTAAAACTATTTTAGAGGTAGTAAAAGGTAGTAAATTGAACTCTAGGATTCCTGTATAAACCCTGCTAAAAGAAAACCTGAATTTGTCAGGTAAGACAGATTATCTGCAATGAAACTGCAGTCAGTGCCTCTCAAAATCAAACCATCCCCCATGGACCAACCACTTTGTGACAGTGGGGAAGAAATCTGACTCAGCCGGTTATGGTCGAGGGGAGATAGAGGCAATAGTATGATTTATTGCTTTTCCTTTTTTAAAACCTGTAATTCAAGGTCCACCTTCTCATGAGAGCCATGAGAACGACTCCTTTATCAGAATCAGCCTCAGCATTTTTAAAACCCAACAACTACAAAATGGAGGCACACGAACCCAAGAGTTTGCAGCAGTAATTTTGCAACAAGAGAGCCATCTGAAACACACACACAGCATACATATTTTAATACTTAGTAATCATAACCTTCATCCATTAGAACATTGTATGGGGGAATTTCATGATGATGATATTAAACTGGCATTAGCTATCGTTAGCTGGCCTTTAGCTCATCCATTGTTGTATTTGAGTCGCATACAAATTACCTCAGGGGACTACTGCCCTCGCTGCTTTATCAACTACACCCACACTGAGGTGGTACTCGGTTGTAATGGAAACACAACAAGTCGTGTCAAGTTGAGCCAACCCAACCCGCGCTGAGAACTAATGGAAACATGGCATAAAACAGAGCTAAAACCAGTCTTGTTGGCCTTGCAAGCACATAAGGCTCTTGGGAAAACCAGACCAGTGTTCCCTCAGACTTTTTTTAGACCAAAGTTTTGGTTCCTTTGGTGTAGGAGAATATGAAAAGTTGTCTCCAGCTGAATTCACTGGACTGCATGCTCACTTTTACAACAGTGTGGGATGTCGCTCTCTTTTGCACAGAGAACTCAAAGCTAAGCAAAATAAATTGAAAAGCACATACATTACAGGTTTTTGTACTCTGTAAAATATTAGAGAGAACAAAGCATATCCGACTACATTAAGACATTTAGCTCAAACTTGTAGCATTCACTTTTTAGCTTTTATCAGATCATGGTTTTTATTATAAACATACTGCTTAGATTACAGTACACAAAGACAGTGCGCTTTTATTTTCTGCTAACGATGCCATTACACTGCCACATTTTTACATGGCAAGTTCTTCTCGTTTGTTTTTAAAATTTAAACCCAGAACCTTTTTAAGTCTGGTAAAATAAGATGAGAGTATGAGCTATGGTTGAAGCTGGTAATTGCAAGGATTTATTTATTTACCTTCAATTTAACCAAAAGGTTTATTTTCCTGTTTCTCTGATCAGTGCAACCTGCAGGCGTCCAATCAGAGGGGCAGCTGGTCGGCCTGTAAAACCAAGTGAGTACTGGCTGGATGAGTCCCACGTGAAGCACAGCGTCCACACCGAAAGCCGCTCCTATTCTGAGTCTTTCTCCCGACCGAGCAGCACGGTCTCCTCAAGCAAAGTGCCAGTTCGACGAGGCTTCCTGTCCCTGTTGCTCAAGCTCCTGCTCCTTGTGGTGGTGTGTGCTTCCCTGTACTACGTCTACGAGAACCTGGATTCCGAGAACATCAGTGCCCTCAAAGGCTTCTCCGACAGCGTCATCATCCCGATCCAAGGCGCTGTGGACAAAGCCGCCAACTACCTGGGCATCAGCGGCAGCGGCGTTGCAGAGAGCGGTGGCAAGTAAAGACCATCAGCAGCCCCTCACCATACCCACAGCATCTCCCTGCCACCTGTCACAGCACACCACAACTCAAGCAGTAAGCCTGGCTCACCTCCTTTCCTACATGTTTGGACAAAGAACAGATCTAATTGGAACGATTAAAAATTGTCCTGTCTGGACTCTGACTTTCCTCCTGCCACAAGAGGGAGGTATACTCAAACAGTAGCTTCTGGATAACACTGTCTGTGGCAGTCAGAAGAGACTAATGCTAATGTTGATTTTAATCTGTGAATTGTTTGTGTCTTTGTGTGTATTTAACCCTCATATGTAGAAATGAGTGCAGAACGGAGAGGCCATTTTTATCCATGCATGGTTGTAGTTTTTTAAAGTCATACTGTAGTTTTATCTGACGCTCTGTGCCAGGTGTTTTTCTGATGGTGAAGTGCCTGGACACTGTTAGCACTTAGTGCCCTCCCTTTGTTTTGGGGTTTTGGGTTGTTTTGTTTTTTTCCAAGCACAAAGCAGCGCTTCTAATACCAGAATGTCTACATGTGTTTCTTTATGAAATGGGGATGCACGGATATATCAGTATTGGCTATTACTGGCCTTGTTGACTGATATCACCTTATTAAGATGACGTTTCATTGGCGTTGGGGGATGTTTATTTGTTAGGTTTGTGCTAAATGTTTAAAGATGGTTTGAGAAAGCGATATTTGGTTTCTATAATGATGATTTCTTTGTTTCCCTGCCAGAAAAGGGGGAATATATAACAATAACAAAATGAACAAAAGTCAGCATAGCTGTAGGTCATACTGTCACGGTAAACATCGCTATCAGGCCAAAATTTCACAATCAGTGTGTCTTTGGTAGGAATTTTAAAATGTGCTCTGTAGCTATAGTGTTAGGTAGAGGGATTGGTTATGTCTATGGTGCTCAGGTTGATTTCAGTTCAAACTTTTCAATGTGGTCTGTGTTGGGAGGAGACGCACTGTGTAATCAGGTCACATCACTGCATGAGGAAAATCGGCCCACGTTCCACATTCAGCGTGAATTAGAAGCTTTTGTTTTTTTTTTACATTTTTTTATGGCTGGTCACTGCTCAAATGATCGCTCATAACAGGCTCTGTGATCGTGGTTGAAATAATTCTGGGCTCTGTGTATTGTAACGATTTTACACTCAATGGGTTGAGGTATAACGTTTACTGTGTTTTCAGCAACTTGTATCAACATTGTCATTAAAATTGCAAATAGAAAATAATAAGGAAAATAAAATTTCAGCGTTCGATCACAGGTTACTGATTTGATTTTCCATCCCTGCCAGTCCAGTTCATACAAGTGTACACGCGAGAGTTTTAGTGCTCTGTTGTGCTTTTCTTTTGTCTTGTTTTTATAAGATTTCTGATCCTTCGGTCCTTTATGCAGGACTGGCTGTTTAGAGTGCACCCACATAGCCCACCTCACTGGCTGCAGGTGTCCAGACATGGCAGATCTGCAAAGAAGAGCAAAGTAAATCCTTTTTTTTCAGACAGTTTATTTTTGTCACAACTTCTGCCTGGGCAAAATTATATAGGTTTCTCTGACTGCGGTTGTTTATCCGCTTGGAGCAACAAGGGTGCATTTACTCGAGGGGACGTTGGAAGATTTCACGGGGGGAGGATTGTTTTCTATTTTGATATTTTTCTAAAGTTGCATGTTCAAACTTTTTATAGCATTGTAAGCAATACCTGCAAGTAATACTGTATCTTAATCTGAATTTGCTGACTTAACTCAAGTGATCTGATCATCAGGCAGCTCTCCCACAATGGACAGAAACGACAGGGTTATGTGGGTAAGGATTTTGAATCTGTTTATTTATGATAATGTAGGCAGTGTATCATACAATAAACTTGGTTGTTGCCAGATTTTTTTTTCTTCTGTCTGTGAATCCTTTGAGACCAACTGTATTTTTTTTCTTTTCTTTTTTTGAAAGCCATAGCTTTTCATTTATTCAGTTTGCTGTGATATTAAATAAAAATCAGGTATTGTAGCCATTGCTGTCTTTGTAAAATCATGTAGAGAATTAAAATTTCTCAAAGTAATAATTGTGTTCATTATACAACGTTGCATTGCTATCAGAAGCTAGCTTTAATTTGAGGGCAGTCCTCCAGACCAGGCTCCAGGATGGCCCCAGTAACCCTGTCCCAGGTAAGGTAACATCGTCCATTGGTCTGTCAGCCATAGAGGGCTTACTTTGGCTCTGCACCCAGGACCAATTTGGCTTTGGCGAGCCTACCAGCAGCAAATTGCCTCAGAGAAGATAATTCATGGAATCAGTGGCTCATACAAACCCCTCCATGATGATAGGGCAGCAGTACATAGAGGTGGTTCAGGCACCTCACTGCTGACTGGATGCATTCTAGGTAAGGTGTTTCAGGCTGGGTGGAGAGACCAAGGACATGCTGGAGAGAGTCTCAGGTGGCTTGGACACGCCTTGATAACCCCAGAAGTGCTTGAGGAAGAACAGGTGGGAAGTAACAAAGTACAGATACTCTGTACTTGTGACAGGTAATTTTAAATACTCAACAAATATCAGCAAACGCAAAGTGTCTGCACAGTAAACAGCTGTTTTTAAAAGTCCCTTTCACAGCTTGTGTCCTACAGTACAGATTCAGAGATTAAGATTTAGATTGGAGTAAAATTTATATTCTCATGTATTATTACAATATCTAATGCGGTTCAGTTAGCTTTACACAAAAAATAGCTGGTAGAAACATCCTCCAAAAAGTAATTTTAACACAAGTACTTCTTGTCAATGTCAATACTTTTGACACTGGTGGCCGGGGCCAGGGCGGTATGGATGTTTCATCTTAAACTGCTGTCTCCAGGACCCAAAACTGGGCAAGTGGTAGAAGATGGATGGATGGCTGGTTAAATAAACAATGAAGTGCATGCATGGCTTTCTAAATCTGATAAATGTGTGAACTTTTCTACCATAGGTTTCATTTATTTATGCCTATGGGCCTGGTTTTATTTTGGAGATTTTCTGTATGAGGAGCATCCCCCTGTTGGCTCATTGGTGTTTATGTGTGTGAGTGTCCTCATGACAGTCCAGCAGTGAGATCATCCAGTCTAGTCCTGCAATTGAACCACTAAGGATTCTTAGAAGAATACAAACAGAGAAGTTTTTAAAATAAGATGATAGATGATCAGTAAATAAATGCAATCTGCCTCATTTACATTAAGATATTTTACATTATATGTACAATCACTGGGAAAGATCTGTCTCACTGACTAAAATAAACAAGTCTTCTTTCCCTCAGATTCAGTTTTTCTAAAGCTAATAATTTTTTATGACGTTTTCATTTTTCCATCCATCCCTGGAAACTCCACACTTAAAGGCAGCAGCGTTAGTGGCCCTTTACTGGACTTTCGCTGGTTCACTGAAGCATCTGTTTGCATTTTAAGACGATGTCACCCACTGAATATAGAAAATAAATGCAACAATAATGTCTGCAAAAATAATTGCTATAGTTCAGTTTTGTCTTTTTGAAATTAGTAGCCATCTTTAATTATTTAACAGGGAGTGTCAGTGAATGATGTACCAGCTGACCCGGGTGGCTGACGAAGTGCCAAAATGAGCCTTTGCAGGGGATGGAGAGGCTTAGTCACTTAAATCCAGCTGGCTGCAGGCTGACAGCACAACAGGAAGAGGAGTAGCCCCACTGTACGGCACAACAGTGGCGAGTCTCACTGTAGCTCGAGGAGTTATATATTTGGACGCTCAGGAAAACAGGTGAACTGCTGTGCTTTCATGTTGTCATTTTATCCTCAAAATATCTTTTTTGTGGTGAAAATTGTGTGTCATTTGATACATCTCTTTGTTCTCACTTTGTTTTTCTTTTAACATTACATGAAAAACTAGTATTTTCTTCTTGATGCATGAGCAGAGTGTTTACTTGAACTGTATTTTGATCTGGCATTAATTACCAAGAAAAATGAGAAAAGTAAACTCTGTAATTACCCCTGTAGGTTTTGCCATTATCTGTTCATCATATCCTTCTCCTCTGTGACTGTTTGTTTGGGTTTCAAGTTCAAGGGTGACTTAACTTTTTAAAGACATATCACAGCTGACTAGTCCACTGTGTTGGCATTACACCCTCGAGTACCAGTCGTGCTTTTATTGCAGATAACTGAGAGTTATGAAAACTGCTGCCCCCCCAGTGACCTTGGATGCAAATCCACCTCATTAAATGCTCACATTCACATGCTTGGAGTGTGTTTGCTTTCAGTTGGTAATCCACCTTCAGTCTGGGATAATGAATGGACAGTTTCAGCTCTGCACTATATTCAGTCCCTCATGCCTGCTTTCAGAGATGTGTAAGGGTGCTGATGTTTATCTCTTCAAGCATAAGTGCCCCTTGCTTTACATTATTTACAGTTATTTCTAAATGTATTTGATGGTTGTTAAATTACCTATAATTATTTAACAACAGCATTATTTCAGATACAATATGCTTGATAAGCAGGTAACCTTAATTTAGTCTAAATGATTCATGCTTTTGAATAGAAATAAGTTGTTATTGTTCTTTTGAGACCTCCCGTTAGAGGTGAGGTGCAGCAGATGGAAGCAGCGTTAAGGGATTACAGTAACTCCTTTAACAGGCTGCAGTCAGTCAGTCGAGTCTGGCATCCATCCGATTATGCTGCCATGTCCTTCATTTGGGGCGGAGGGTGGAGGGAGAGGAGGCGAGCAGCTCTGTGCAGCTAACAGCTCCTCCATCTGGTCCTGAGTCACATGAGCTCTGTAGACTGCTGCAGCTGACCGGATACCTGCCTGGGTTGCACAAACGGCGACTGAGGGAGGTGTGGTGGATGCAGAGGGTACGCAGCTCTGTGGGAACACGCTTAGTTATCCATTCAGGTTGCCATGCTGATTACATGGTGGTATTTATACCTTACAGCTCGGAGCTTCGCAGAACAATGCAAGTATTGCTGCTGTTTTTGTGTCTGCCTGCATGTCGTTTCAAGGTGAACTCGCTCGTGGGACAGAGCTCAGCCAGTGGGTTTATTCATCCACAAAAGCAGGGGGCCGAGGCAGAGGAGCACGATCAACCCAGCTTGTATGTCAGAACAAAAAAAAAGGCAGATTTTATGAAAGTTGGTAGAAAGGTGGAGAATGGACAAAGGAAGAACCCAAAGATTGTTTTTATCTGAATCCTGACTGCTTTCTTTAGTTTGCTATGAAGGATGTGGGTGTTTGAGAAGTCGTTTTCTTCTGTGCTGCCGTGCTACATGTCAGGCTTGAGTTAAAAATGCCACTGCACTGACTTATTTATGAGGTTTGAGCACACAAAGCTGCAGGCAGGACAGTTTCCTGCTCTTGTGTCTGTAAAATCCTGTTTGCAGTGATTGAAAAAGTCGATATGCATTACGTAACCGGAAACACACACCTCTTTCTTCTTTTATTTACACTTTTCAGCACTGAAAATGGCTTCAGTCCTACAGAAGCTGATCACTCCACTGTTCAGCGGCCCGCCTGAGCCTCCCAGGAATAAAGTTACAGTGGTGGGTGTGGGCCAGGTCGGCATGGCCTGTGCTATCAGCATCCTGCTCAAGGTAAGAGTCTCACTGGTTCTGCTTCTGCTCAGATTACTGTGCTGCCTGCTGGTGTCACAGGCTGGGGTCACACACAAGATCTTCCTAGACTGCCATGAGATTACTGATGTCTTGGTGTCTGATCTGAGCGTTATCCCCTTACTGTACTTGTTAAGGAGGAAGCATGTACTATATTTGTCAACAAAGAGGGAAGACTTTCTCCTCACGCTGTTCAGCTTGGTTTTATTTTCAAATACTTCTGTTACTTCTTTACTGTTAAGTTGTTTTTCCAACTAATCCTAATGGTAACAAGCAAGTTGTACTGCTCAGTGGTGTCAAGCAGCACTGTATGGATTTGCCTGATATGTGCAGGAACTGGCGGATGAGCTGGCACTGGTGGATGTGGTGGAGGACAAGCTGAAAGGAGAGATGATGGACCTGCAGCATGGCAGTCTCTTTCTCAAAACCCCCAAAATAGTTGCAGATAAGGGCAAGTTCATATCCTGGACATGCACAAGAGCTCAATCTCATAACTCAGCCAATTAACAGTGTTTCAGTAACTGGGGCGCTCTTTAAGTATTTCCCACCTCTACATAGGTCTTGAGGAGCGATCTTAAACCCAAACTGACCTCAGTTTCTTGTATTTCAGACTATTCAGTTACAGCTAACTCCCGCATCGTTGTGGTGACCGCCGGAGTCCGTCAGCAGGAAGGGGAGAGCAGGCTGAACCTCGTCCAGAGAAACGTCAACATCTTTAAGCACATCGTCCCCCAGATTGTCAGATACAGCCCCGACTGCATCATCGTTGTTGTTTCCAACCCAGGTTCACTCAGCCACACAGCTCTTCATTCTCCGTTTTTTTTTTTTATTTTTTATCTCAGACATGAAGTTGTGCAGCAACACTTCCAATGTCGCTCTCTTTCTCTCTCTGACAGTCGATGTATTGACTTATGTGACCTGGAAGCTGAGCGGCCTTCCCAAACACCGCGTCATCGGCAGCGGCACCAACTTGGACTCCGCACGCTTCCGCTTCCTGATGGCCGACACACTGGGGATCCACCCGAGCAGCTTCAATGGATGGATCCTGGGAGAGCACGGAGACACAAGCGGTGAGGATACTGTAGGCAGTAATTGTGTGAGGTGTGTGTGTTTGTGGGTGAAGGTTGATGGTGTCAGCCTGTGTTATAGTGCCTGTGTGGAGTGGAACAAACGTGGCTGGAGTCAACCTGCAGACATTAAACCCTGATATCGGCACTGACAGCGACGAGGAAAACTGGAAAGAGACCCACAAGAAGGTGGTGGACAGGTAGGCTGGAGGTCACCTAAATCTCTTTTCCAAATGTTTGGAAGTGCTGACATTGACATCTCTGTGTTGTCTCTTGCTGGATGAGAACAAAGAATAGTTTTTTTTTTTGCGTTTTCATTTCATTATTGAATGCTATGAGCTGGTTTTGATCACTCAGGCCTCACATTGCCACCCGTTACATGTGCCAAACAAGTTCAACACAGTGACTTTTCTGGAAATTACATTTTTGAGATGATCTTATGCACCGAGGCTTGAACGTTGTCTCTCTGTCTCACCCTGATGGTACATCCTCGATGGGCAGGTCAGTGACAAAGTGACAGTCAGTGTGCTCTCCCTTTACTAAAGCCAACATGACAGCTTGTTTCCACACTTTCTTAAATTCGGAGAACTGTCAGGTCAAAGGTCTCTTTCTTTCGTGTTGAGTCAACAAGAGCCGGTTTCAAACATTTTCTGGACTTTCACGATCCTTTTCATCAGGCATTAGTAGAGTAGACCTCGGCTTTATTGAGTCGACACCACGTCACTCCAAATGTAATGTAGTGCTACCAGAATGCATTGCATGGCTGGCTGCATAGACGACACATAGATGTACCAGCTCACTTGTTCACCTGTCACAGAAGCAAGAGTTAATGTACAGAGAAAGGTAGGAAAGTGTTGCAGCAGCAGGGTTGAATCAGTCTGAGGAGGAAGGTGAGATGAGTTCCCCATGATGGAGAACAGCTTGTTGAGTGATCTTCTGGCATCTCTGGTGTGCTCATGTAGTACTGAAGTCTTTTTGAGATGCACCAAAGCAGATCTGACTCTGGTCACCACTGTTTCAGTGGGAAAGAAGTATCTGTTTCTCAAAAGCTGCCATATTGAGAGAAAATGTGCTATTAATAGTGTTGTTGTGTTTAATGAGTTTATTTTTAAATGTATTTTTATCCCTTCATATGATTTCTAAAGAAGTGAGATCCTTAACTAGTCTGACAGCTCCACCAGTCCAAACATATTTTTGGTGTCACATCTCTTAGTGCCTACGAGGTGATCAAACTGAAGGGTTACACCAACTGGGCCATCGGACTCAGTGTAGCCGACTTAACAGAGAGTCTCATGAGGAACATGAACAGGATTCACCCCGTCTCCACCATGGTGGAGGTAAGAGATGCTCACATACACGCACTCATTAAAGAAGCCATCTTAAAAATTAAAGGAACACTTTGAAAACACATCAGCTCTAAATGGAGGGAAAAATCTTGCTGGATATCAATAATGACATGTGTTAGGAATGAAAGGATGCCACATCGTTTGATGGCAATGAAAATTATCCACCTACAGGGGGGTAAATTCAAAGACTCCCCAAAAAGCAAACTGAAAAAATGTTATGCAACAAGCAAGTCCATTTTTCCAGTACTCAGTACAGTATTGCTCCCAAATGTCGTCCTCGCCAAGTATTTTCATCTCGTTTTCGTTCGTCAACAAAATATGTCAATTATTTTCGTCTTAGTTTTCATCTTTTCCAGTAGTTGATGAAGACTATGATTGAGGAACCCGAGACCCACTGCACCAGTGTCTGACAGTAGGTCCAAGGATTTCATCCTGATACCTAATGGCAGTTAGAGTGCCTCCATGCCTCCCCAGACCATCACTGACCCACCATCAGACTGGTTGTGCTGAACCATGTTACAGGCAGCATAGTGTTCTCCACAGCACAAGAGGACAGGCCACCTTGGGCCACCCTCATGAAGACTGTTTCTGGTTGTTTGGTCAGAGACGTGCACACTAATGGCCTGCTGGAGGTCATTATGTAGCTCTGGCAGTGCTCATCCTGTTTGTCCCTGCACAAAGGAGCAGTTGCTGGTCCTGCTGATGGGTTAAGGACCTTCTACAGCCCTGTCCAGCTCGCCTAGAGTAAC
>VOQJ01000419.1:6576-30490 GCA_015052665.1 Apistogramma diplotaenia | reverse complement strand
ATAAACAGTGATGTTGAGGATGAGAAGTGCAAGGTGGAAGAAGAGAGAAAAAGTCATGTTAAGGATGTTGACCCAGGTTTGTGGCCAGCAGATTTGTCAGATAAGGACAGAGAGGCTATTGTGAGGGCACTGTTGCATATATTAGCCACTAGGACAATGTTATAGTTTTTGCAGCGATAGTTGTGCTACAACCAATGGAAATGATACTATTGCAAGCCTTTAAGTTAGTTATTTGAAGCTTTTTAATGGGTCAGATTTCAGAGATGTGGTTACAATAGCTGCACGGGCGGGTAGGGGGGCCCATTTGGATTTTTTTTCATGGGGCCCAAAATTCCTGGCAGCGCCCCTGATTAGGTTACACATTTAGATTTTTATTTAAATTTCACACACCAAAGGGCAAGACTTCAACACATATAATAACAAATTGATCAAAACTGTAAAAATTTTAATTACAAGTGAACCAAAATTTCAACGGATTAAATGTGAAACTACAGCCAAACAAAAACCAAAAAATAACTAATGTGCAAAAGGTACACGTTTAACATAAAAGAATAAAATGCAAGATATGAATAGAAAATGTGCAGTGTGCAAATTAGAGTACAGATTGAGAATAAAACATTTTAAATAGATAAACAAACAAAAATAACCAGGCCTTATGCTGCCTGTGCTCAGCGGTGGCCACCTTGGTTCCTACACGGTTCTTGTTTCTTCCGATTGTTTGAGTGTGACACACAGCGCGTGTTGATTCGTCTGTGATTGTTGGCTGTTCAGTGATTTTTTTTTTCCTGCGTTAGCTTTTAACAACTGAAACAAGTATCTTTGTGTAGCATGAGTAGAGTGTCTTGGTATGTGTTGTGCAGTAATATTGGGCGTTTTTACGAAGTGAAACAAACCGGAAACGGTGTTAGCAATACTGTTTTGCTAGTTGCTAGCTAGCCAAAGAGAAGCGCTGTTATGTAACTTGCCTACATTACAGTGGATTTCTCAGTCTTTTTCACAAATAATGAAACATTTTCCAGGGTTGTGAAAAACTGCGTAACTTTTTTTTTTAATGTCCCGAGTCGCATGGGAAGATCCTCTAACTGTGGTAAGCGTCGCTGTGAGCACTGGGCCGCTGCAGTGTTTTTGACTCGGACAATAATGTGAGTTCAGTCCCGTAAAAGCAGAGCATGGATAGAGACCTGTTGAAGCAATGTCTCACGTATCACGGACAGTCACTGTTCAACACGCTGAAATGTGAGCAAACGGAAAACCCAGACTTCCAGGCGGTGGTGTCTGACTTGTGCAAAGCCACGTACGAGAGGTATGAGCTCCGCAGGGCGCTGCTGCAGAGTGCCTTAAGCCACGAGTACAGACAAGATGCTAGTGTATCAGTATTCTCTTCTGAAGTTTTATTCGGAGATAAAGATGATGCAAATGGGCTTTGAATTAAATTGCTCGAAAATAAAGAAGAATGAATATCACAGTATCCTTGGGTTCAGTGTGATTTTACAGTGTAAAGCTACCATTGCTCTCCCTGCAATATTTCAGTTAATAAGCTGGAAACCTTCACGCTTGATATACTGACGCTAAAAAGCAGTTGGTTACTTTTGTACATCCCCCCGTGTGTTTTCAGGTCCTCTGCCACAGGTGTATATAGTAGTCTGCCACCACAAACATTAGTGAAAGAATGAGCCTGTCTAAAGAGCTGGATTTGAGTCCAGCACAGGTGCACTCAGATGCCGTTACTGCAATAAGTCAGTTTGTAAAATTTCTTTCTTCCTAGTTATTCCATGATTAGGTGTATAATGGAGGGAATTAGGAACTACAGCAACTCAGTATCATGGTTAATCTGCAACTTTCTAACTGGTTATTACAGCTGTGGTTGCAGAATAAAAATCTGGTATGTAATACATTAAATCCTAATGAGGGTATGTGACCAAAGAGCAGCAATGTGTGGAAATTCAACTTTTTCTGCTGCATTATTTAATTTTCCTTTGGTGCCATAGGTGACTTCAGTGCCACTGCTAATTATTATTTTATTAGATTTTATTAATCTTTTTGTTGTCCCATGCAGCAGCTCTGAAGAGAAGCACAACCCGCTTGTGGAGCAGTTCATTGCCAGGAAGGCCGACATCCTGTTCAGTCCAGCATGGAAGACTGCCGCTCTTCGAGGAGAGGACCACGAAGAGGAGGAGGCTGTAGGTGTGTGTTTGAAAGACTGCATACTATTTCTCAGACTTCATCCACACTATCCCATTAAATTTCATCAGGCTCTGTTCCTATAGAAACTATGAAGATGAGTATGAGTTACTTATGGGCCTTTTCAGATGTTGAGAAATATGTCTGTTTTGTGGGATATATCTCATATCTCTTTCAGAGCCCTATGCAGTCATGCCACCGATGGAGTTATTCATGGAGGTGCCGTATGAGGAGAGACGATCCATGATCTACCGGGATTTGGAAAGAGGCGACATTGTGGTGGGGAGGATCAACAATATTAGAGAATATGGCTTCTTCCTCACTCTGTTTTGCACAGCAGGAGGACTGAAACGAGACATTGAGGACTTAGAGTTGTCGGTAGGTCAATAAATAAAGCCAAATTAATGTATTTGATTGATTTATTATATGTTTATTATGTTATTATGTCTATTAAACTTTGTATATGAGATTGGCCAACTGTGATTGAAGGACCAGCTGTGTAGTGCTTTGAAGTCCCGAGTGACAGGCAGGAATGTTACAGGTTACAGACTTACGTAAGCATATAATTACTTTAGTATTTTATGTTATGACTCCCTGAGATGACGTTTGTGCTGTTGTTTTCATTTGGCCTTGTGCTTTACAGGAAGTACAGGAGTGGCAGTTTTGCAGGAATTTTCAAAGATTTTTGAGCTTCTTTTCACAAGCACACACTGTGTGTAATGAAAGACAAGCTACTGGCATTTGGATGAACTCATTATTAATTATAACTTTCACCTGACCCACACCCTGCCATCCACTTTGCATCCTGCTGTTGTTTCATGAAGGCAAAACCTTCTCTTTCAACCTTCAGGCTCTGTGTCATGTCAGAGAAATTCCCTCCACTGGCAGCCACGATGACCCTCTGTCCTACTACCAGATTGGAGACTTCATAAGAGGTTTGTTCAACAACCAGAACATTGAAGTCTAAACATAAAGTTAAGTTTTTGGTCACAGTTTTCTGTTCTGCTTCACAATTATTTTCATAATTATATACTGCATATTTTAATTTGCAGGTTTGCAATGCAGTCATCACAACAGAAGAAATTTTTGCCGCATTTTGAATTCCAAAATGCCTTTCCACTGTAGCTGGCTGCGTAAAAGAACGAAAATCTCATCCAAAGCTGTCTTTTCTTATTTTGTAGCTGGAGTGAAAGATATTGATCGCTACCAAGAAAAAATCACAGTGTCCCTGTATCAGGCCTGTCTTTCTCCCAGCCTGGAGCACATGAAACTAGGTGTCATTACCCAGGAGGAGCTGCCTATACACCACAGGTAACAGCACAACCAAGATTATTTAATGAAGAGAAACACGCTTACCTACATGTAGTTCCAAGTGACTGCTGTTGGATACCACTGAATGGGAAGAAATGTCTTACAAAACTGCGAACTAGTAATTCATATCAAGCTTCAGTATGTTGCAGCTGCAGTAGCCCTGCTCTGTTCTCAGTCACTGTTCATGCAAAGGTTTTCATTTTTACGGCCACTAGAGAGCATACTGGCCATTTCAACCCGACCTTGCTGTTGATATTTGTGCTTTTCAAGAATATGATACAAATAATATTTTCATTAGCACACTCTACCTGGCTGATATGTCTGCTGAGCTTTAATATAAATCCTTCACATGCAGCTAATTAATCAGAAATAAATATCTAGTATTTGGCTGTAGTGACGCTGCACTGTTCTCTCCTCAGTCGTAGCGTTCGCGCAGCCAGTGACTCCAGTGAGACCTACGAGCATATACTGACGGGTTGCCATGGCTACCACAACCCGTCTGTTGTGGACTACTTGCTGGAGAAGGTGGGAATTAGTGATGCGCAGCCACCGTCAATGATGCGAGGACTGCAGAGGTAAACCTTTAGATTGGTACACATACACATTTTCTGTAATTCTCCACAAATTTGTAAGTAGATTCATGCAATACTTTTACACCTAAATCCTAAAAGTGATTTTCTTTGCTCCTGAGCTAACAAAGGTCCTCCTACTCGTCTAGCTAGGCTGTTAAATAGTGGTGCTTGTGGTCCTTTTTTCCACAGTAAGCTTTTTCAAGAGGAGGATTTTGCTTCTGCAATCAGGAAGAAGCAGTCTGCATCCTGGGCCCTAAAGTGGTAATGCTGTCAGCTATTTCCTTTAACCGCAGGCGATTGATGGAATGAGGCATCTTTTGATGTCTGATTGTGACACTTATTTCCCCTGACTTATTTTGTTTTGCTTGTTTTTCTTAAGCGTCCGTGCAGGAGTGGACCACTTCAAACACGGGCGCCATGTTGAAGCCATGAATGAATACAACAAAGCCTTGGAAATCGACACTAATAATGTGGAAGCACTGGTTGCACGCGGAGCTCTGTGAGTCTACTTTATGGCTAACTGGTGGAAACCTGTTTTTTGTTATAATGCTGTATTACTTCATCCTTGTTTGTGATATTCCTTTTTAAGGTACCGCGTACAGCCTTTGGAGAACATTTCTCATATTCTTTGACACGAATGGTATGAGGAACAGTAATTGGGTTGCCACACCTGTTCCTGTCATGTCACTGTTTTGTTGCTGTTGCAGCACACCTTTTTTGTCCCCGAAACTTGGCAAATGAAAATGAGGTAAAGTTTATTTAGAGCTCACTTCTTAGTTATTGTCCTCTCTGTGTTTCTTTCGCTTAATCTCAGGTATGCTAACAAAGGCAGCATCATGAAGGCAATAACAGACTTCGAACTGGCTCTGGAGAACTGTCCAGATCACCGCAATGCCAGGAAGTATCTGTGTCAGACACTAGTGGAGAGAGGAAAACAGTAAGTCCTTATTCATGGAGTAGGCGGGTGGAATGTGAGATCTTACAATTCAATATTGACTTGTTCCATAGTGATGTCTTCATAGAGTCTCCGTTGGCCGCTTTAGTATATAGAGTAGCTCAAGTTTGCTCACTAGTTATGAAAGACAGAGCACAGAGAGAGAAGTTTATGACTGATATTATTATCTTAATAAAGGTGGTAAAGCAGCTGACACGTTAACTCAGGAGAAATGTAGTAAGTAGAGGCATGTATGTTTAGTGTGTACAGTCTAATATAGTGATTTTACAGTGTTATAGGCAGTAAGTGGAAGGATTTTCTGCAACCTGAATGTTGAAGGGCGGCATTATTTGAAGCCTTTCTTGTTATGCACCATGTTTCTTGTACAATGGGTCTGATAAGTGAGTATAAAAATATCATTATGAAACAGGAAGACTTAACAGCTAAGCAGAAAGCCATGGAAGGTAACTATGGACAGAATGACTTTTCCCAAGGAGGAAAGTAGTGTTTGTGTATGAGGAGGAAGTTGCATGAAGCAGGAAAAAAGTCACAGGCTAGTTTGAAATGGGCGAGTTAACATCACCTGGTCACTAACAGGGTGTGAAGAATTAACAAGAATATTACTATACAAACAAGTGCTACAGGCAGTGCTGTTGCCTCACAGCAAGAAGGTCCTGGGTTCGTAATCCACCTTGGGTGGGGTCTTTTTCTGTGGAGTGTGTATGTTCTCCCCATGTCTCCCCGATAATCAGAAGAAAATGGATGGATTGAAATAAGTATTATTGTTGTTTACTCAAAGCATTGTTGTTTGTGTTTGTAGGCTTGAGGAACAGGAAAAGCTTGTAACAGCAGAGGGATTGTACAGAAGAGCTCTAGCCCTAGATGATTCAAACGCTGAAGCACAGGAAGCCCTGCATAAGATCACAGACACAATACAGGTGAGTGGACACAGCACACGCACACCTGAGGGATGTGCAATGTGTGTATTTCAGCTGTAACTATATGCAGCAATAATGGGCAAATCAAAAGTTAGTTTCAAATGTGAAGTTATTTATGTGTGACTTCAGAAAAGTGAATGAAACTGGTGGAAAAAGTTAGCAGCTGCTCGTTGTTTTCATAGCACAGATTAGTTTCTTATAAAATCAGCTGATAAGTTCCCCAATTGATATTTATGTATGTTCTGTTTGTATATGTATAAACATACTTGTTTTTTTTACAAATTAGTGTGGGGTTGTATGTCCTAAATACTGTTCACAGAACAGTGCCTGTGGTTAATATTTTTCACTTTAACAGTGGATGGTGCAGAAATATGAATCTGAAAGGTGAAAGTGATGATTTCACTCTGTAGTTTAACTGTGGTTCCTTTGGCCTGGTACCGTATTGTTTGGGTTAAATTTTACTGCTTTTTTTTTTTTGGTTACAGCAGAAAGCATTTTCAGCAAAAATAGGTCTGACATTCATTTTGTACTACTTACAAAGCACCAGAAAAGCAGGCACACAAAGTTAGCAACTACCTGGTAAATAGTGGGTACTAAGCAGCTACAGAAACAGACGTTTCTGTCAGCAGGCAGGGGGTTCCCCCGCTCAGAAGGGGCCTTTTTGGGGTGACTACGCACAAGACCATTATTGCATGTAGTTACAGTAAAGAGTCTTATAATAAGGAAGAGATGGGAGAAACACCATTTCCCTCCACCAGAGGGCACTCTGCAGCTGTTGGAACATGCTGTTAATGAGTAATACAGCAAAACAAGTTAACCTGAAAATGATATTTAAATATAATCTTAGTAGGGAATCAACTACACATAAGAAAATCTACACATAAGAAATCTGTTTATATTTTGAGGTGTTCCTAATAATAATCATAATAATTAATAATAATAAAAATAATAATGAAGACTCTGTTATACGTGGGTTCATGCCCTAATAACTGTCATTACCAGTGTCCTTATGTCTGAATGGCTGCTGTGAAAAGGCTCTATTGTTGGCAGATTCTAAGTAGTGATTCTTGTGTTCACACTGAGGCCGGTTAAGCTTGCGCAAACCTGCGGACAACTTTGACATATTTAGCAGTTCGCTCAATAAGGAGTGAGAGAAGAGAAGGACAGAGTGAGACAACAAACCAATAAACACTGAATGTGGGCTGTGAAGAAAGCCGTGAGCTGCTGCAGCTGCTGTCCATGGTGCTGAAACTTGTTTGAGCACATTTCCAAAATGCGTATTATTCATGAAGGCATGGATACTCAGAACAAATAAAATAAAGAGCTTTTCTACTTAATCTAGTTAGTTCCCAACACTGGTTTGTAATACTGATGAAGTGTTTTTGGTGTGTATGTGTGTGTCCGCAACCCTTGGACTCTGTCCCTCGACCCTCCGACTGCCACGGTCTTGTCACCTGCCTTGTGGGGGCAAAAATAACCTGCACAATGCCAACAATGACTCCTCTTCTCCTGGACACTTGTGTCCTGGGTCCAAATACGGTAACGTTGAAACCTTCTCTATCTCAATCTGGGACAAATACTGTTTGAATTCTCTGCACATCTCTGCCTGCACCTCTGTTCTTCCATCTGCTTTGATTAAAAACGACCCTGCTCTTGGATCATACCACTTTCTCTGTGGTAAATCTGTGACTCATCACACGTTTTTCCATCATCCTGCAACCTGGTTTGTGGTGGTGGTGATCTTATCTCCTCCACAAACTTTTGATTTTGACGCAAACGACCGAATAAATGAACGAATGAATGATTTTTGTTTTGGGATCTTTGCATGGTGTGGGTTATGGCGTGTATGTTTTTGAATGTCTTTCTGTGGGCTTTTGCCTGCCTGCCGTTGTTATGTCTTGCCTTGCCTCGCCCGGCGACTAAAGAAATCGATTCGCTTGCGAGAGGAAGCACTGGCTAAGGAGCAGGTCACAACTACAAGCAGCCAGAGCAGCGCTGAGAAATTACGTAAGCTCTTAAAAGAGGAGAAGAGGTAAGCTGACTGATTTATTTATTTTCTAAATTATGGCAGGCAAAGATACTGCCGTTAAAGACCATCTTGTAATACCTCCATCTGCTTTAAGAGAAACAGATTATCAGTAGATTTCTCCTCTTTTTTTAGGATGAAGAAAAAACGGAAGAGATCAGCATCTTCCTCTTCCTCCACTTCTTCGAGGACATCCTCCTCTTCTTCATCGTCATCGTCCTCTCGCCGGCGGTCTAAAAAGAAAAAAAAGAAGCGGAGGAAATCGGAGCGTGGAAGCAAGCGCCATCGCAGGATCTCCTCAAGGGAGAGCAGGAGAAGCAGTGAGGGTAAGAAAGACAGGCAGGAGAAAGAGGAGGACGAGGTGGAGTGGTATCCTGCACCTTCCAATACCTCCGCTACTTTTCTCAACCAGACAGGAGGCCTGGGATTTGGAGTTGGGGATGAGGAGCAGGTAGAGGGGAAGGATGCAGATGGTAGAAAGAATTCCAAACTGTACTCTCTCTCAGCAGCTTCAGAAGAGGAAGAGTCTGACTCCTCACGGAGAGAAAAAAAGAGAAAAGACAGAGAGGAGAGCAGGACAAGGAAAACCAAGAATAGCTGGAGCAGAAGCCCAGATAGAGAGAAAAGGAGGAGCAGGAGTAGAGAAAGGAGTGATAGGAGTAGAGATGTTGATAGGAAGAAAGACAGAAGAGAGAGTGACTCCAAAAGAAGAAGTAGTTTAGATGAGAATCACAAGCGAAAATTATCCTGCTCATCAGGTGAGTTGGAGTATTCCCGTAAATCTAGTCTCCAATTTGAGCATTCAGAAAATTCTGCTTCCAAACACTCAGAGAACAGGATCAGGCATGACTCATCTGCAAGGACCTTCTTTGAAGGTGAGAGGTGTGAGAATAGAGGGAGGCTGGAAGCTCGTGACGTAGATGAGGTGAAAAGAGAGAAGGAAAGTCAAAAGGAAGGCAGAAGAATGCCAGACCAAGGACACGGTAAAAAAGACAGTGCTGGAACTCATAATGAACAGAGTGATATGAGGCCTAAAAAGGACCTCCCTGCAAACTTGTTGGATATCTTTAACCAGATTGCTCAGTTTGAGAAAGAGAAAGGAGTGAAGCCAAAAAACAATAAAAGCCCATAATATCCACAGATAAGTGTACCATGAAATTAGTCTCTGGACTTTGCATCAATACTCACTATTGATCACTGTGGCCAAATTTATTGCTGATTGAATGTCACCGGCTGTTTGAAGTTACTTTCAGTATTACATCAAATGAACCATTTTACTTTGAAAGGGTTCATATTCTTTATGTTGGACTTGAGGCAGCTGTAATAAATCCTGGGTAAGTGTTTGTCAAAATGTCATGAAATGTTCTTCTGAATGGGTTCAAACTATTTCAAATAGTGCTCCAGTAAATGAATACTATTAAACAGGAGATCAGTACGTCTCATATATAAACATGAAAATACCAGATTTAGCCCACATTATTACATTATCTTTGTAAATATCCCTTTTAGAGGGTAGTTTTGTGAACATTTTGACAAGCTGCTACATAACTTGGCTCTGTAGGCTTTATCATCTCATTCTGTGATGTTGGTACTGTTTCCAGTTAAAGAAGGTAAAGGTAACTGCCTTATGTTTACTGCTTTGTGCCATGCTGTGCTTTCTTTCTGTAGTTTGTTAAACTTCTGTCCAAAAGATCTTAAAGGCTTTAACTTAGTGCAGAAGTTCCAGCTGTGCTCCAAGCCATTTTCTCCTGTAGTTAAAGAAAGGCGGTTCAGTCAATAAAGCATTTCAAATGTCTACACTGTTACTGGAAGTCTTTGTTTTTCTGTTGTCACCCTACATATGTTTCACATTTTATCGGCAGTGATGAGCACTGACCAAAGGTGAACCAGAATATAAAGTCCCAGATGTGTTGTGTTGGATTTAGGTTAGGTGAGCATGGGAGTCCGTCAGTATTATGAATTCCTTCCTCCTCCAGGAACGGTCTGTATATGCTCACCACATGAGGTCGGGAATTGTTGTGCACCGGGAGAAACCCAGGACCCACTGCACCAGTGTAGGTTCTGACACTGGGTCCAAGGATTTCATCCTGATACATAATGACAGGGTGCTGTTGCCTAGCCTGTAAAGGTCTGTGTGTCCCTCCATGCATATGCCATCTCAGACCATCACTGACCCACCACCAAAGCAGTCATACTGAACGATCTTACAGGCTGCATAATGTTCTCCACGGTTTCTCTCAACCCTTTCACACCTGTTGTGCTCAGGACGAACCTGCTCTCATCTGTGAAAAGCACATCGCGGACATGCCAATTCTGCTTTTCTACGGCAGGCTCTACGGTGCCAAGCAGTGACTATAGGGCTCACAAGAGGATGTCATGAAGTCTGATTGTTCGGTCAGAGACATTCACACCAGTGGCCTGCTGGAGGTCAGTTTGTAGCTCATCCTGTTCCTCCTTACACAAAGGAGCAGATACCAGTTCTGCTGGCCCTGTTCAGGTCTCATAGAGTAACTGAGTTTGTCCTGGAAGCTCTTACGTGCTTTTGATACTGTTGGAGGAGACTTATCGCCTCATGTCAGTGACACTGACCCTAGCCAAATGCAAAACTAGTGAAAAACAGAAAAAATGAAGGAAAAACATCAGTGGCCTCCACGTGTAGAACCATTCCTATTTTGGGGGGTGTCTCATTGTTATGCCTCTTGTATTAATTTCATTGACACCAAAGCAGCTGAAATAGATTAACAAGCCCCTCTGTTACCTAACTGAGCAAATCAGTATCGCAGACGTTTAACAGACTTGATGCCGTAATTTGATTAAAGTGTTATTTTAATTCATTTTTTGAGCAACGTATTTGCCCCATCCTTATCTTTCTCTCTTTTTTTCTATATTTGTTACACTTTCAGCTCATAAAACAAATCTTAAGAAGACAATAACCCAGACCTGCTGAATCAAGAAATTACTTAGAAGCTTTTCTGACAAAGTGAGATGCACTGGTATGATCTTAAACAAGACGTTCATTCCTGAAAACTCTCCAACATGGTTGAATTAAAATTATTCAAATCACTGCAAATAAGAATGAGAATGGGCCAAAAGTCCTCCAGGTATTAGGTTTAGGAGTGATGTCTCAGTGTGGCGTTTGCATGTTCTCCCCGTGTCTGCGTGGGTTCCGTCAGGGTACGCTGGGTTCCTTCAAAGGTCCAAGGACATGGAGTTACTGGGGTCAGGTTAACTGGTGTAAATTGCTCGTATATGTGAATGTGAGTATGAATGGTAATTGGTCCTGCAACACGCTGGCCTCCTGTCCAGGGTGTACCCTGCTTCTTGGGCTAGGCTTCAGCCCCCTGTGGCCCGGAGTTTTGTAAATGGAAGAAAATGGATGGATGGATCTGAAACTGAAAATGTGTGACGAATATGAAACAAAACAAAATTCAGCAAGGAGCCAAACACTTTTTCACAGCACTGTACATGAATAACAGTGCTGAGCGTGATCACACGTTAGAGCAGGTTTGGTTGATCCATTCTGAAGATCTCACACTGATGAGGAAATACAGGAAATCTCTGTAAGCAGTGAGGCAGTCCTCGAGATCCTTCATAGAACCAAAATAAACCAGCTTAACAGATCAAAGGTCAGGGAGTTTCAAAAGGTTCCTCTGTGCCTGAGCTTCCACAGGCCTCCCAAAATGGTGAAACCTCATAAAATACAGCAATTAATTAAAACAATTCCGTCACATACAAACCACTGTAGAGAAACTTTTTACAAACGGAAGTGTTTTAAATCAAGATCAAAGCAGACTTGGAGAGACCTCACGCTCAGTAACAAATTTTAAAAAATCGATTTATAATCAAGAGCAACACACATTCAAGGTCACACCCACTCTAAAAACAATATATTAAGAGTATCAAAGAGCTTATTAAAAAAACACAGTACATGATGATGTAAGTGCAACCATGCAGAAAGCCCCCCAGGCTGTTTCAAGTGAGTTGCACAGGATCCTTCAACAGAGAGAAATACCACTGTATATGCAGACACATTGCTACTTCTCTTGGCTCAATAATATGTGTGGAAGAGGATTCATTTTCCAGCAGCGTATTGATCCTGAACACGCATGGAAGCTGCTGTATACGGCCCTGTTTGAAGTTCTGGGAAGGCACAAGTACTGCAGGCCTGCGTAGCTTTCCATCCACATTTCAAGACCTGAACTTCATTCAAAAGAATTAGGAAAAATCCAAAAGTGGGAACACATGGCAACATCACAAGAAACTGATTTAGGATACTGTCAGAGGGCTGCTTCACCCAAAACCGAGTGTACAAACTTGGCACTCTGTTCTTATAATCTTAGTAACAGCAGAGACTTTCCCCAAGGTCACATCGCACGGTCGTTATCGCCGTTTAAAGTTTGGGCATTAAACCAAACCAGTGATCAAAGGCATGCCAACTCTTGGAAAGCTTCATAAGTAATTAAGTGGACATTGATTGGATATTTTTTAATGATTTGGGTAGAGTTTACTATGTTTGCTATATCCATGACCCTCCCACAGCCCACGCTTTTAGAACCGCTGACATACACCAATACACTTGACGTGTTTTTTTAATTTAACATTATTTCTTCTTCTGTAATCTTGTTGTATCTTTAAAGTGAAGCGACACTGCTCCAAAAATCACGCAGTGTAACGCACATGCAGTTTGATCCCCGAGCAAATTAAAGCCAAAGTGGCCTTATGGCTTATTGGTGCTTTAAGCTACTTGGTGTCACATATTTGATTTAATAACTGGACACACACGCGCGCACTTTGGTGGCAGTGGGACCAGCCGTGCGTCACCCCGTGCCAAAGTAGCTTACTTCAGGCTTAGCTGCCAGTCTCCTGCTTTCCTCCTCCATCATTACTGGTCCCATCATCAGTGATGCAGTGGAGAATGGTATATGTCCCAGTCTATCTTGTTAGGGCAGATTAACCACTAATATACAGGCAGAAAAGAAGCCTCTTCATCTAATGCTGTTCACAGGCAGACTCCTGATCCTGTCCTTCCTCCCGCAGATGCCTGACATCTTAATCTTTATAAATACCGAATACAGGAGATCTCACTAAGTGCTCACTCTGTGGGTCATTAGTCCCATAAAGAGCCACTGGAGAGGAGTTTTTGCTCCTCGCCAAGACGCATCACTGAACACATGGATTATTCAGTCCTAAAGAAAATTGTGATAAATGGATTCTCAGGCAGATTATGCCCTTCACTTTCAAATATAAAAATGAATGGCCAAAATGGCATAAAAACAGATGTCTTTGCAATACAGTAAAAACATTTAGATTTTTTTCCAATTAATCCCAGTGATCTTGAACTTGTACACCTTTGCTTAATAACTTGAATATTGGACATAACAAAAGGAAGAGAAAGCCTTGTTCATCTTTAGAGAGGACATGCTGTGCACTCAGCACAGAGCCCACAAGTCTCTCCTCTGCATCAAAGGAAAGAGCGAAAGAGGACATGGTAGCATTCAAATGTCGGTCTCCAATTTGTTTTATATGATACTTTTTATCTGCAGGGAAGTTGGACAAGCTGGTAGATTTTATTTATTATGTTTTTTACAAACAAAACAAAACATGAACAACTAGGTGGAATTATACAGAGACAATCCTCTACCAGAACAATAATTTATAATGTGAATTGAGACACAGAACAGAGGGAAGTTGATTATCTTTTTATCTGCACTCGGGGTATTGCGGTAAAGTTTTGTCATTTAACATAAATGAACTAAATTTTAAGTGTGTTTAAAGGACTTTTCAGCTATTTTTAGCTCATACATGCATCCTAAGGTTATCCATCAGCCAAAACCTACAGGAACTATCAAACGCAATCTCAGTTTTTAAATAAAATACTTAATGAAATCACTGACCCACCAGTTCATCCAGGAAATTCACCCTCATCTTACCCACAGGAGAAGGTGCTTTTCAAAGATCGCTCAAAATTACATTTAAAAGGAAAAAAACTTCATTCTTAATCATTTTAACTGCAGTCCTGCAGGTTTCCACTGGAGGGCAGTGGAACACTGCATTTGGGCACACTGGAGTTGGCTCTTTGGAAAGTGAGCAGACCACAGCAGGCCGGCATGCTCTCCATCCGTACTGCTGGAACTGCCTGTCTTTGTTGAGTCAAAAATTGCACTTTACATATGATAAATATGATTTTAGTCTCGATCCTTCTGTGAGGGAACCTGAAACAGAACTTTGCCTTTTAGAAACACTGGTTTGAATAAACACATTGCCTCATATGAAGGGATGTCACCACATAAAAACATTTCACTTGAAGCTGTTTACTTATGTGAAGTTTTTCTTTCTCAGGTCAGATTGGTGAGGTGTTTTTTTGTGTGAAGCCAGTAAAAACTAAAATAATTGTGTCCATTGTGATTTTTTTAAACTTTTTAAAATTAAAATAAGTGTTGAAAACAGCTACATGAGCTAGATAGATACATGGATATATAAAAAGAAAGTTTTTGACTTTTTATTATATAAGACTAAAAAAATAGGTGCAAATTTGGTCTTTGTGAAGCCACAGATGGGCTAAAACCAGCATATATTCAGTTCAACCATCTCTCAGAGTAAAATGTGATAGTAGGTGATTTGTTTGGGACATGTAAAGTACTTTGCTGGTCAGTCAAACAGACCATCATGTGTTTTGTCTTTGGTTAAAACTCCATCAGTCATCCCTCAGTATAGGGAAAAGATTCACAGCTGATTCCATGACATAAACGCATAGAGGTTTGCTGTATTTCAGGCCCAGAGAAACCACATCACTGTGCACTTTTGCAAACCTGAAGGACTTTATTTCTCCAGGTCATGTCTTGAGCCTGCACTATTGCAATAAGTGAAAAAGTGGCTGTGAAAGAAAAAAGAATGGCAGAGGGAGGGGGAGGGAGGAAGGCTGCTGGAGGGAAAAGAATAAGAAGACCTTTAGTCCTTGAAGGTGTGGGTCTCTCCGCTAGTTCGGGAGGTCAGCGGCAGCAGCTGTCCTGCTTGACCAACTCTGATGAAGCTGCAGATTTCTCGCCTTCGTGAATCATCCCACTCCCATTCTCCTCCTCCTCCTCCTGCTCCCACCTGGGCTCCTTTTCACAAAGAGGGGATTCCTCCTCTTAGGCCTCTTTCTCCAGCACTGAGGCAATCAGACTGTTGAACACGCAGAGGGAGATGAGACATTTTAAATTAGTGTTAGGAGAGGGGGAGACAGAGAGAGGGAGAAGGGGGAAATGACATTTTTCATTTTCTACAATAAAAGGTACTACATTGAATTCTCGGAGCATGACAATACAGAGCAGTAAGTAATGGAATAGGAGCAGACGTGGTGTCTGTGTGTTAGTGGATAATGAGGAATTTAAAGATGTATAGTCCTCTGCTGCCATTCAATCACACTCTCACCCTGCTGCTGTCGCTGGCCCTCGTCTCAGTGCTGTCACAATACTCCACGGGGACTTTTACAGGAACTAGGCAGAGTGGGCCAGTGCCCCACAGCCTCCTAACAGCAAGGGTCCTTAAAGGAAATAAAAACAAGGGCTGTGTGAAATTACAAACCACCACTGAAATCATCCTTTACTGCTCCTGAGAGGCAGAAGAGTAACAGAACGTAACTGATAGAAAAGCCACACAAATACAGCATTAATGTATGAAAGATAAGGACTTGCTTCTCCTTTTAGTAATAAGGTCTTGTTGAATCTTTAACAACATGCAAAGGGGTGCTCTTTTACTTGGGACTCTCAGATGCTAAACATCTCAGATGTTAAACATACAATATGTACAAAGGTGTTACAGCCTAAGGCAAAATACATAGTTTGCATAATAAATTTAATACATTTTAAAGTCCAGAGTAATCCAAAGGGTTAATTTGAACTAAAATCAAAGCAAACCATCTATCAAAGGAATATAAAAAGACCTTTATGACTCAAAGTGCTTCACAGATATGCATAAAAATAGAAGTAAACCACCAACCATTGTATGGGGAGACTATAAACCTCTCTATTCATCTATATATACTTCTTTAAAGTAAAAGTAATTTCCCAGTATGACTGTATATTATGTATTACATATCATGTTTATCACAAGACAAATAACTGCTGCATGTTTTTGGCTCAATCCAGACTTTTAAGCTTTAATGTAACAACTTAGAGGAAATTCTGCACTGTGTGTACCATTTAGTACTAATGCATTTGAACACTTAATATCAACAGGAAGCTTGTAGCAACGGGCTGCCGTGATCAAGAACCCTGTAGCGATTAATAACATCCACCCAGTGTTCATCTCCAGGGAAATTTTTAAAATTGAGAACAGGTTTTAACTGTGTCATTCAAAGAGTAGAGCAGGAGCAAGGACATGCAATTTTCTTTTTGAGGAATAAACTACTCTTGTAGATTACAGCAGAAACTCCAAGATAACAGTATAACTAAGAGCTAAGTATAATACCGTGCAGTGCATTCTTTACAGCAAAGCACCATTTTTTAAGAGTACAAAACTGCTGTTGTAGATTACATTACAGATTACAACTGTAAAATAGCAGTTTAATATATCTGCTACCCTTTAATATTATTTCCAAGAGCAGTTGTGACCCTCCGCCCACCCCCTACTCTCTCACTCCTGCTTCGTGCTTAAAAACATATACTTAGCGTTTTGCAGTGAAGAGAAAGACTTTCCATCAGTCTGATTCAGCTGGGAAGCTTTTTGACTGCTGCAGAGTAAAATGCAGGCCCTGGTATAACAGCGTGCACAATACACATCTGTTCCCATACATTATTTATATTCTTAAACAATGTGTTGCAGACATCACATGCTGAAGGGTGTCAACGCAATCATGTTTTCCTTCTGTGCTCACAGTGACAATAATAACCGCAGTATTTGCAAACTATAGGCTAATATATCATTTAGAGACATTATATGTTGACATAACGACGTGGTAATTTCAACTTCAGAAATCCTGTCAAGAACTAAAGGGCCCATCTTCAGAAGGCAGAAAAATTCTTTACTGTTACAACTATAAACACTGTTTTGACATAATTGCTGCCCTGAGAGTGCATGAAGTGGAGAGTGTACCTCATTTATTAGCGTCTTAGCGTCCCCAAGGGGCTGTTTTCCTCACAGCGAGCAGTCATTAGAAAGCGCATACACACAGCAGGAAGCCTCAAGACCAAATGCAAACATGTTAGCGCATCATTATTCTGTGTGTATCCTCCGAGTCATCCCGCGCTGCCTAATGACATATTGTTTCATTTATTTCTTCTGTTGCGTTTTGGCAGAGCTATTCACTGTCCCACGTTTTTACATACAGTACAAACATTTTTTTCATATAAAATGCACAAAGCTTAATATGTTGTTCTCAGAATCCGGTTTCGACAGCTCTGTTGTCAGCAGGTGAGCACTCTCTCCTGTCTTTCCTCGCAGCCGGGCGGTTTTTAATTCCACACAATGTTAGGATGTAACCTTCGAGTGTTCAGCTCACAACCAATTTTAAAAAAAATTTTTTTCACCTAATGAGTTTGTGTGTTGTTGTTGGTGGTGGGTTTTTTTTCCCACCCTCTCGCTCATTATTGAATCAGAGCCAGAAAGAAGGCAAGGGTTCAGACTAGAGAGAGACTGTACAGCCAGCCATCAGAACATCCTTCAACTCGTGGGGATAAAAAAGGATGAATGTTCTGGAAGTGTTCAAGGCCAGAGTGAGCGATGAGAGGAATCTGTTGATTTGCTAATGGAGCAGAGGTGGCAGAGAACATACAGCACCCTTTGAACAAAAACACTTCTACCATGACCTCTTTTTTTTTTTTAAAGAATTTTCACACTTTGCTTCTGTTTCCTTTTGCCTTTCACAATTTTCATCATTCCCTCTGTATTCGTCTGTATGCATAAATAAATATTTCAGTTGCCACTTATGACTGATATTTTCTAAGTCTTCATCATTGTTATAACCTCAGTTACTCTGAAGATGCGGGGACAAGCACATTGTGCACCCAAAGGAAATTTCCTCCCAACAACAAAATTACATTCGGATACAAAACAGCCACGCGCGCCCCAGTGTACAAATGTACGCTCGAACACACACGTGCATTCTCCCATTGGTATACAAGTGCATATTAGCATGCACGCAGATAGACACTTGGGAAAATGGATGTTCTCACAAAGCTTTCAAAATTCCATTACACTGAAAAACTCCCCCTCAAAAAATAAAAAAGGATTTGGGTTAATTTAGTAAATACCAGGTCAAAGCTGCCACAAGAGCTGAGAGGAGCTGAGGTGCATCTGCACGGGCTTCACTGTGTTTGCACATGTGTGTGCGCGGGAAAGAATCGCTGACTGTGTGAAGCAGGGAGTCCTGGCAGCAGCAGCAGTCTAAACCCAGCCACACTCTCCAGAGATAGCGCTTCTTTCTCATTTGCTCTGGCCCTATTTTAATAATAGCTGTGCATAAGTAATTTCTAAGAGGCCAGGCAGGCACATGGGCACGGGTGGGGGGAAATTAAACTCATTTTATCTGTGAGCAGGTGGATTCCTATTTATCATTAACATGCATAGAATTTGCACAATGTTATTTCTTGCTGCTTCTACTGATGGCACGTCATCCAAATAATGTCAGAGGAGGGTCTGCCTTTTTTTTTCTTTTTGCTTATGCTGGAGTGAAATTCATAGATAAAGGTACTAGGGAGCTTTTTTCTCGCAATTTTCTGCAAACGGAAACTAATTCTGGGAAGCTTCTTATTACAGTGCAGGCTCATTTGGTTTGCATTAAAAGAGGGACAGGAGCGACATTAGGATTTCTGCCAGATTTCCCGGAGATGCTCCAACATTCACTCTTATATCATTAGTAACGCTCCTCCCCCCCTGCCTTTTTTTTTTTTTTACAGAAGCCCCTTTTCCACTTTTAACTGGCATTAAACAATCTCAACTCATTATTGGCCCAATAATAAAACTGGAATATATGTGACTTCCTGATTTAGATCCTATCAAAATATTGGAATGTAAATGTGTAATCTCGAATGTATGATATGGAGGGTAATAATTGCTGGATATTTTCTGTGTGATCTTAGCATAATTCAACAGCAGGATTATTTTTCATTCATTTTAAATTAGGATTGTTCGTTTTTCATCTGTTTGGATCTTTTTTGTTTAGGAGCCATTACTTGTTTATCCAAATTTAGCCTGCTACCTGTGTGCATGTTTTAATCCTATGCCATATATTTTTATAGGTCAAAGCTGATATTGATCAGCTGTAGTGGGAAAAATGTCCATCATGCAGTATCTTCACTATCTTGGTGGATTTCGCCTGATCATTGAGTTTATCAAACGGTCAAGATGGAAGAAGCTGAGAATTTCTGATCAAAAGGACACAAACAATCAATCGATTAGGTTTTTGTACTTTAATTTTGTTATTTTAAGTATCAGACTTTATGTTTCTGTGCTCCTCAAAACACGTCCCAAATCAATCTTTGAATCAAAAGGAAAAACCCCACAAACATGATCTGAAACTAAAGATCAAAGCGCATTTAACTGAGCCCTCTTCAATCACCCTTCCCGTCACCTCTGCATCCCATGCTGTTGTCGTGTAGTGGAACAACATCACACGGCGCACTTTGCAGAGGGGGGGATCATGGGAGATGCGTGTGCAGGCGGGATTATACTCTCTGTGACCAGTCATTCACACCAGTGTTTACGGCGATGAGGAGCGAGATGATGATGTGTGTCTCTGTCTCCTTTTCTCTTCCCCTGACAAATAACAGCATGGCAGCTCATGGCAGCTTCCACAGCTCCTCCTGACAGCCAGCCAAGCAGCCAAGCAGGCAGGCAGTCAGCCATTGTTTTGTAATGTGTTTCACTCTGCCAGCGCTGATCCTTGCTAAGGTACTTACCACGCCATTGTTGTCTAAGTATGCTATTTTCTGGCTGGGCACCTCCACTATAGAATAGGGTGCTTTCTCCCCCCTTTTCTTTCTTTTTTTTTTCAAAAGAGAGGTTTGTTACAGTCACCGTCATACTAATCCTGGTGTGTGATATGTATATGTGTCAACACAGAGAAAGAGAGAGGGAGAGAGGGGAGTCTTAACCCATGAGAGAAGTGATGCGAATGGCAGAGAGAGAGAGATAGACAGACAAGTCCCATTCAGTCCTTACTGTCCTCCATGACATCAAATTACTGTTTATCAAAATAAGACGAGCAGTATAATAAGGATACTTTAGGAGTGTATCGTCTAATGCGTCTCAAACGTGTACAGGCCTTATGGTATTTCCACAGAAATATTCACCAGAAGATTAACAGAGCAGGTCAGAGAAGGACTTTGAGCTGCAGCGGGGATTGATTATTAATTTATGAGGTAAAGAGTCTTGTTGCAGCGACTTTAAAGCGATACTAAAGAGCGCTGCCATTGTTTGATCCTAAAACGTATAATTAGATATTGTGCTAAATGTTTATTCGGTTTACTACAAAGACTTAGATGAGAAAGTTGACTCCACCCTTCCAGTAAATGTGAACTTAGCTTAACATAGTTGGAGGGAAGATGCCAGCCTGGCCCAATTTGGGTGTCAGTCAATCTTGAACTATTCATCAATTCAGCATAACTTGATGTTTACTCAACTGAGCATTTTTATTTTGGATTCCAGCCACATATAGATTCAAAACAGATAATCCACGACAAAAGTATGAATATAATACAATATAAAAAAATAGTAGAATCAGCTATATGTGGAGTTTATTTACAACTGTAGAATCCTCCTCAAAAAAAATCTCAGAGACAATCCAGAGCACACGCCCACAGTGTGGCTGCATCCGCTACACCATGAAATACATTTTAACTGCAGCATTTCTCTGTGTGACAAATCGCTGCACAATCTCCACTTTGATTAATCACCACTCAGGGACCCTTTATTTTCCCATTTCTGGTTAACTGTGCATATTTCACTCAGCCATTCTGACAGTGGAACAGAAAATCTATGGGAGCATTAATAAGCTTAATATAGAAACATATTTGAACCCTGGCCCTCCACTAAGTAGATTATAAACATTTATTATTGCATGTTATCATAATATCCTGCACAGCATATTGCAAAACTTCTGTGGGCCAGTTTTTCTCCCGGTGCTGTGGAAGATCATAGTTAATTCAGCAGCGTTATGGTAATGTAGAGGTCCCTATCGGTCCCAGCATCACACATACTAACAAGCTTAGGATAAGCCCAGCCTGGAATGGTATGAGGTTTGAATTTCTGGAACCAGCGCGCTCTCTGCAGCCAAATCTCACTTCAGCAGAAACCAAGTGGGGTGATTCCTGCTTAAAAAAATTAGTGCTAGTGCATATATTTTTTTGCAAGGAAAGGAGGTTTGATACCTTGCGAGGGGAGAAAAAAATGCACTATGTGTAAAAAAAAAAAATATATATATATATATATATATTTTTTTTTTTAAGGATGGCAAAAATCGTCTTGAGAGGGCTAATCAGCTGGCAACTCTGAAAAGCTTGTAAGGTGCATTAAGAGATTTATACAGAGCGCAGGGGTAAAGCCTCACAACATTGTTGACTCATTTAAAGATGCCAACATCTCAACTTTGTGCACTGCTAACAAATGCACACATGTTAAGTTGGTGTACTCTGCACTTCTCCTGTCTCTGTAAATCGCACTGTATCTGCCATAAGCATGTTAGGCCCCGGGGCTCATCAGCACCATGTGATCCCAGGCAGAGCTGCCACTATGAGACAACATGCTAAATCCTGTTTGTGAGACTTGACTGCTCTCAGCTCTTAGACTAATCTAACCACCCTCAACCTCCAACACCGGAGAGGAGCGTCTGTCGATCTGTGCGGAGGGGAGGGAAGCTGAGTGGAGAAGAAGGTGCTGAGGAGTCGGGAAAACAGGGCATTCATGGTTTTTTTCCCATCCGTTTAAGAGAAATGAAGAGTTACTGTAATTTACTGTACATAAAAGACTATCAGTCACAAAGGCCACAAAGCTGACTGTGCCAACACAACACTAATTGTGACTTTGTTTAATTCATATTATTCAAGTGCCAAAACCTGCTTCTTCCTGCTTTTGCTTTTGCAATCTCAGAATCGCAAACTTGTCAAACTGGACGTGACGTATGTTCACGTTACAATTCTATTCATATTATGCTATCAAACTATAACAAATTATCTGTGAAACAGTGGTCATTTCATCAATGGTTAAATAAACACCTGTACAATGCAATCTGGTTCCTGTAGTGCCACAGAGGTTTGCTTTGACACTGAACCCTGAGACAGAGTGTCTCAGTTGTGTTTTGCGATGCATTCATTTACTTCGTAGGCTCTCAGTCCTCCACAAAGTTTGGACTAAACATCTCAGACGCAGGCTGACATCGTGTCACTCACAGATGAGGCAGATATAAAGTTATTATTTGTCTCACTCTTAGTCTCTTTTGCCGTTTCGGTTAACTCTCTTTCTCTTTGTCTGTCCCCGTCTGTGTCTGTCTGTCTTTTATTTCTCTCTAAATGATAATTCAGAACATCACAGATTTGGCACTTGTAGCAGGTCTCGCAGAAAAATTAATTAATGCAAACTCCAAGTGCTATCAAAATTATACATTTGGAGCGAGCGCAGATACAGAGAAAGAGAGCGAGGGAGAGAGAGGGAGATGTGAGGACGTTCTGGTCTCATTAAGAGAGCAGGCAGAGTGGAATTAGTCTGAATATAATGACAGGCCACACTATCTCATGTAAAAACAGCCCTGTTTTCCTCTCTCATTCATTGGCACTAGTAATTAGTTTTGGCCCTAAAACTGTCACCCTTTACTCTAGAAAAGGCAGATGTGATTTGAGGTGCAATTTAATCTTGCTTTAATGAAGAACTAATGGACGCATTGCAAATTACTTTTTCTCCCCCTCCTCTTCCAACCCTCCGTGTGATTGAACAGGGGGGGAAAAAAATCTATTTCCTGCTTTTGAAAAGATCAAGAGTATCTTTGATAATGGTGAGAGCGTCACCGGCAGCTTCACTGCATCGAGCCAACAAGCTCTTTTAGCCGAATCACAATTCAGTGGAGAGGAGGCCACAATTAGTGACAAAGCACAGAGAGCGCTGCGGGGCCTGGGCAAGCAGAAAGCCTCCCGGTGCTCCAGGCTCCTTGTTAGAAACAGGCCCTGGAGGTGTCACACAGGAACAATGAGGCCTGATAAATTACCCCTCAAAAAAAAAAGAAAAAAAGATGTACTACTAATTTTCAATTACACCTATAATGCATTCCCGATTGGAAAGTGAAATTGGACACGTGTGGAGGAGAACAAACAACCATAGGCTTAACACTCCTCTCTCTGTTTGTGACACTGGCGCTTACTAAGGGCTTATGATATCCAGGGTATATTAGCAATAAATGACACAGTGTTTAATATGGCAGCTCACTGGTGATTTCACTCCACAGATACAGAAAGAGAAACCTGGAGAGGAGGGAGCAAATATTGGTCTCCAATAATATCTTGTCATTACATTAGATTTTTGTCAAAGGATAATCACTGGGAAAGAGACAAAATTGCATTCTTATCTTATTTAACCCAATTTCCAAAATGATGTTGTTGTTTGGAAAATGAACATTTGTACAGACCTCTTTCAGAAGAGAGAAAAGAGAGGATGTGTATGTATGTCTATGTGTGCGTGTATGTGTGTGTGGGAGCAGCTCGCTAAACCACTTAAGGGGCACTGTGTTTCAAACTGGCATCGCTAACGGATGATGTTGTAGAGAATATATCAAGGCCAAATAATAGTCCTTGAAATGGGTGAAAGGGGATGTGAGAACTGAGGAGGGTCAGACATGTGGAACATGTGTATCTGTCTTTTTGCATGCATGGATGTGTGTGTGTGTGTGTGTGTGTGTGTGTGTGTGTGTGTGTGTGTGTGTGTGTGTGTGTGTGTGTGTGTGTGTGTGTGTGTGTGTAAAAAAGCACTTTAAGAGAAACAGAAAAAA
>VOQJ01000416.1:9073-24898 GCA_015052665.1 Apistogramma diplotaenia | reverse complement strand
TGTGTGTGTGTGTGTGTATCACTTAATGTGTATAGCTGGATATGTTTCCAACAAAGGATGTCTTTGTGGTGTCAAGTTCAACAAGGAAAAAGTATGACCTTACCGAAGCAGGTCAGGAGAAAAACTGAGACAAAGCCATTTCTGATAATCATGCACTGAATATCTTCTTCTGGATTTTTCCAGATTCCTTCCTGCACTATTGACAGCCATTCTGACCAACCATCTGGCTTGGGTGCCCACCGTCATGCCAAATGGGCAGCCTCCAATCAAGATCTTCCTTGAAAAACACTCCTCCCAGAGCGTCGACATGCTGGCAAAGACGCACCCCTACAATCCTCTCTGGGCACAGCTAGGTGAGACCGTCAACGGCGAACACACAGAGAGAGCTTCATGTGCCTTTGCTTTCTGTTAAAGCACCTGGGTGGAGCAGAAGTAAAACGTAACACCTGTGTTTACTCTTATTTTTCACTGGTTGCCTTTGTTAATCATTACAACATGAAGACAAGTTGAGACTAAACCATCTTTTCTGCCTTGGCTTTAATTTAGTCTGAATAAGCCAGACGTCTGTCAGCCTCGGAGATGTAATGCAAATATTGTGGTTAAAGTCATAGAAACTTTATGGCTCCAGTGCACATTATATGTGCTCTACAAATGTTCTTTAAAATAAAGACACAACTGAAGTTGTAATAACTCCAAGGGAAAATTGTGTAAATGTGGGGACTTTACCCAAAATTATACTGTTAATGAGGAAAACACTGCATTGTTTTGCAGAAGTTGCACTAGTTGAATTACTGAGATTTATTAGTAGTTTTGCTGAGAAAAGTCCTGTAATAAATTTAAAGGGAAGTATTCATGAGTTTGAGTAGTCAACATTTTCTTTCATGTGACATGGAATGGATTTAGTGAGTTAACAGTGACACCTAGTGTTAACAGCTCAGAGCTGGAAAGAGGAGTGTTTGTCATATGAAAAGAACAGATAAAGAGATTAAGTACAATATAGCTGGAGTGTTCAGTACAGAGTGTTTTTTCTCCCTCTATCTCTTCATGAAACTTTATAGAGCCAAGAAAATATGAACAGATTTATTACCAGATTTGTAAAAATATATTTTATTGTTCTTTTGTTTTGTTTTTGTAGGAGACCTGTATGGTGCCATTGGCTCCCCAGTTCGGCTGTCAAAGACTGTGGTAGTTGGTCGCAGACAGGAGTTTGTCCAGAGACTCCTCTATGTCCTCACCTACTTCATTCGCTGCTCTGAGCTTCTGGAGACCCACATGCTGGACAGTGCTGAGGATGAGGCCATTGTCATGCCCGGCTCCCTCATAACTACTTCCCTTAGAAAGGGAGAGGTGGAGGAGTCGGATTATGTTCTGGTTACCGTCCATAAACCCAGTGGAGACTACCTCTCCCAAGGGGCCCACAGTCAGCAGACTGAAACGGAAGACAGCATATACCCTTCAGACAACAGCCTCCAGAGCAGCACATACACAGACAATGAGGTGGAGCACAGTACTGAAGGTCCACCCAATGAAGAGGAGGAGGATGATGAGGATGAGGAAGACAGCAGTGAGAGCCAAGGATCGAGGAGTAGTGTGCTTCAGGCGGGACACAGCCAGGGCACGATTCCCGGTAATAGGACTGCTGAAGTAGCTGAACCTGGGAATGTGTGCAAGCAATCTAGCAGTCCATTGGTCATAGAGGCTCGAGTGGAGACGGTGCTGCATGTTGGCTTTGCTTCCGCCAGGGCGCCGGTCTGTGTGTTAAATGCAGAGACCAAGGGCAACCTCAAACCTATTGATCCATCCATCCCCACAACCTATGCATCAGCTCCATCCCCACTCGTTGCCACAGAAAGTAAAAACTGTGGGATAGATGATGCGATTAATGCAGCATATGGAAACCAGACCACTCAAGTGCTGGCTCCTCGGCCTTTGGGAATGCCTTTGGAGAAGAAGCCCCCAGATAAGAGCCTGGTTATTCCAGTACCAGTGACAGGGCCCATGGCTATGACGCTCCCAGAAGCAGAAGAGCCAGCAACTAAAGTCACTTTCCTCATTGGAGACTCCATGTCTCCTGAATCAGACACAGAGAGCCGTGGAAGGAAAGTGGAGGAGGACTTCAGAAAGCACAAGAAACACATGCAGCAGCTTCATCAGCCATCACAGCATCAACAAGGACAGCATTATCAGCAGCAACAGCAGCCGCTACAGAGAGACTTAAAGACCAGCAGCTCCAGAGTGACCGAGGACCAAACCAGACGAACCAAGGCAGCTTCAGTCCGGCTGAAGGAACCTAGCAAGATTTCCCAGTGGGACCCAAACTGTGGGGATGAATTTAATGAGTATTTCAGCTTGGAGAACCCTGTGGAGACTAGGACTATAGATGATGTTGCCAAACACAAGGCCAGTATGGGCCCTTTGGTTGTTCCCCAACATCATGAACTGGTGGATTATGGCTTTGAGAGTAAGGCCAGGGTGCAGGGTTTGGGCCTCTGTTTAGCTCCAGCTAGCGGAGAAATGCTGTCATCCAGGAAGGGTGAGACATTATTGGATCTTGAGAGGAGGTGCAGGTGTGGATCCACAGACTCTTCTGACATCTGCTCCTGCAAGGGCTGTCCTGCTGAGCAGGACAGGGATCTTGTGTTGTCAGTCCCTGTTCCCCAGGGTGGAAGGAGCAACGGCAAAGAGGACCAAAAGCAAAAAGCACCACTTGTCAATGAATGGGAAATACCACGCAACGAGAGCTCAGACAGTGCACTGGGAGACAGCGAGAGCGAAGAGACTGAGGACTGGCAGGAGGAAGTGCTGGTGCCTTTCCCCGGGTGAGTAGAACTTGCTCAGAAATGTATTTTGGTTTTAACCAATAGCTGAGTAACTATTAGAGAATAAATAGTAATATATACGGATAGTTTGAAATGAAATAATCAAATCTCTCATGTCATGCTTCACTGACAGGTCAAAGCTTGTGGAGAACTACTCTAAGCCAAGCATTGCTAATTTTGGCCGATCCCTCTTTGGAGGCTACTGCCCCACCTATGTGCCAGACTTCGTACTGCATGGGATGCCCAATGACGAGAAGCTAAGGCAGAACCTCATGACTGAATTAACCCATGCTGTTCAGGTACAGGCTGCAAAGACTTCCTCTTTAGAGAGCCAAACCTTTTCATTACCAAAACAAAATACTTATTGTTAGGCTCATGTGCAAAAAGGAGGCTTTGAAGCATCTGGGAATGGGCACACCAGGAAAAACATCCTCATAAATGAGAAATGGAAAGTTATTGAATCATCTTGTCTAAAATAGCTCAGATTTGAAACCCACTGGAATGGGTGAATAACGATCACAGCGAGGATTATTGCGTGTTTTTAATCTCTTTTTTAAATCCATGTTTATGTTCTCTGTCTCTCATTTAAAATGAAGTTATGTAGACATGACATTTAACAAGTAATGAAACAGAAAACTGTGCATGTCCGGGAAAGTTGTGCTTTCCGTGTGTATTCCGTTGGTTTAAATGCCTTTCTTCGTCCTCTCTAGCATCCGGTATTGGATGAGCCCATAGCAGAGGCCGTCTGCATTATAGCAGACACAGACAAGTGGACGGTGCAGGTGGCCAGCAGTCAGAGACGAGCCACAGATGTCAACAAGCTGGGGAAGGAGGTCCTGGTGTCCAGCCTGGTTTCCAGCTTATTGCAGTCCACTCACCAGCTTTACAAACTCAACGTGTCACCCAACTTTGTACGTCTCCATCTTTCTGCTTCAGTGTCTGTTTTAGATTTTCTTTTCTTTTCTGATCAGCCATGCTTCTGTGTTTTTCCCCTCTCTTTAGTGTATAATGCACCTTGAGGACCGCCTGCAGGAGATCTACTTTAAGAGCAAGATGCTTGCTGAGTATTTGAAGGGCCAGACCAGAGTCCATGTGAAAGAACTGGGCATGGTTTTAGGGTAAGCATTTTACCTTTTAATTTTTTCCACTTACACCGTCATTTCTTTTCATTACAGCTAATTCCCTATACAGGTGCCAGAAGTTTTAAAAATGCAGGTGTGAAAGTTGAATAAATAAACCAGACAAACAAATGTGATTTCAGAAATTTTCACACTCATTATTCAAAGATGCTGTAGCTTGCGTTGTGTTTTCAGTTTCTTTTGCTAAAAGCGTTATTTAGTATGGTGCTTTAATTTAACTTCAAATCCCATCCTTGTCTTTGCTTTGGTATCATTGCAGAATCGAGTCCAGCGACCTCCCCTTGCTAGCTGCAGTGGCCAGCACTCACTCCCCCTATGTTGCCCAGATCTTACTATGAGACTTTACTGGCATCGAACTGTTAGCTTCCTGAGGCCGGTCAGACCTGTGTGGTGCCGCCTCGGCCCCAGAAGTGACCAGCCACACTCTGCTGCTGACTCCCGACTTGGTTTCCTGACCATGCGCCCGTGTGGCGCAGGTCTTCATGGACCACATACAGAGCTGACTCTTAACTCATTGCTGCTGAATTTGGAGCAATGACGATGTTCCACCACAGGGTGGAGTTAGAGACCACAGAGAGGAGCGAGGCTCTGCGGATGAATGAAGCATCCCTGAAATGACCTTTTCCTGTTGTTTGAATGTTTTTAAATAGGACTCTTTATTTTAGGACACAAAAGCCAAAGACTTAATTAATTTTTTTCCAGCTGAAAATGGAAATTTAAGATACCTGCAGGATAATAAAAATGGATGTTGTTTCTTCATCTCCTTTTTTTCCCCCTGAACAATCTTAAACCTGGTCATACGAAATATGGATTACATGTTTAAAGGAAGATTTTAAACTTTCCTTTGAGGTAAATATCACTTGGAAGAAAACATTATCAGTCTGATGCCAATTATGTCTTTTTGTTTATCATCATCACTTTGTTTACAAGCCAAATTTTCCTGAGGATTCGATTTTTTTTTTGTTCAGCTGCAGTGCCCACCTGACACACACACACATACATTTTTTTTTAAACTTGTGTAAACTTGTTTTGAAATGGCAAAAAGTGGCTTTGACATTCTTATCATAGGTACAGCACTACCTCAGATCTTTATATGGGCCGTGGATGACACACATTACAGCTGCCCCATAGAAACCCCTGAGGTAAACTTTCTAAGCTATTTTAATCAGAGAAATGTCAGCTGTGCAGACTCTATGCTGTGTTCTCTAAAAAAGGGAAGGCTGTGTAATTCCTTTGGATGATTGAGTTACAAAAACAAAAGGAAGAAAAAATAATTTTTTGCTTCAGAATGTGATTAAACGGGGTCCCTTTATACTGCGGAAAAGCTAAACCATGCATTATTTACATCTATTTTACAACCAAACAACAACAACAAAAAAAAATGCTGAAATATTTTCACACTTTTATAGCTTTGCCACCTTTATACGATGTTTACGGCATTGATGTTTGCAATGAGAGGAATAGAGGAACACAGTAGGCCTTATAGTGGATATGTATATATCAGCTAACACTATTCTCAAGCTTGTTTCTATTACAGTTAGACTCACAAAATACAAAACCATAGCAGAACATGTTTTCCTTTTGTTTTCTTGACATGGGCAGATTTTGGCTGTTATGCAGTATAAGCAGGGTGCGATTTGCTGAGCATAAAATATTCTTGTTTTTCAAGAATTGTGAATTGATGGGAATTGTTTAAACCATTCACAAACTGCCCAAATCAGAGAGAGTTTCAGATATGTTCTAACCATAGCAAACGTGCCTTGAAGGCAGTGGGATGAATCCTGAACTTCCGCAAATTTCTAAGATTGAAATCACTAAAACTTGCGATCGTTTGAGCTTGTTAATGCGAGCGCGGTATAACTGAACTCTGGGAATCGTTTCTGTTAGTCGAAAAGCAGCTGAAAGTGGCACTTTAAACCCCGAGGAACTGCACAGTGTTTGCTTATGTTTGTTTTAGCCCAAATCGCACCCTGGGTTAAACCCAAGTCTTAATGAAAAAGTGGCAACAATGTGTCACAGGCTTCTGGAGAGCTTATTAGGCTGTTATAATTGATATATACATATATGCTTGTTACTGTATTGATCATACTCCGCTATATCAGCCTACATTTTTGTACAAACCAGCCATTGTGTTTAAAGGGTATGGATTTATATTTCCTTTTCCCTCTTTGTATATGGATAAATTATTTAGTTGCCTGTGTTTAACTGTAACGGTTTGTGTAAACTGTACATACTCACTTTATTTCCATGGATTTGTACAGAATGTCTTTTAAAATTTGTCTCCACGAATTATTCTTTTCCCAATTTTATGGGAATGTTGTGCAATAAAGATGCTGATGATAAAAATTGATGCACATCCCTGAAAGTTTTTTTTTTTTAATTTAACTGACACTACGTGCATTATCGGTTAGTTTACATGACATTACAAACTGGCTTTATTCCAGACCACAAACCTTTGATGCACTGGCACAGCTCCAGCTTCATTTTTCATCATATATAATATATATAAACACTAAATAATAAACGATTCCATGACTGTATAATCACATGTGAACTGGTTTTATCTTTTAAGAGAAATATTTTCTTTGGATTTATCTTACAAGCAGAATTCTTAAAAAATAAAACAGGATGGTGTTCCTAAATGAGGGGAGACCATAAAAGAACTTTTGTTCAGACCGGCTATAGTTTTGCTGCCAGTGGTCACCATCTGGCTTACACATTTTACCCAGCTTTGGATTTCCCACCCTGATGCTGTCTACAACTACACCCCACCCTCCTCTCAGCCCAGGAGGTTAAATGACCTAAGCACATACACCACAGGTATGCAATAAAGGAAGAAGTGTCCTGAGGGAAAGCAAATACACTGGTGGAAGCTGTGTTTCCCCACAGTAGCAACATTGCTGTCTTCTGTGAACAGTAATTTGGTAACAACAGTAGAGGACAAGCCATTAGTCTAACTTATTAGTCATAATTGTGGGATAGTAAGCCATAATTATGAACTGATGTACCAACTCCAAATCCTGAGAAACATTCACCCTTCTGTAACTGACTTCCAAAGAATTCCTTGAGTGAGGGTGTTGCGTTCGTGTGCCTTCCGGTAAATCGAATACTACATTTTTTTGAGCGGCAAACGTGTTTGGTCGCGCTTTGCCTCTCCTGGTGCGAGAAGTCAAAGGGAGGATCTATGCCGCATTCAAGTACTCCTTTTGTAGTTCGTACACCGAAAGACAGCCTGCCCCTTCACTACTGCTGCTGTGCAAAACAAAGTTATATACATCTATTTATATTCAAATGCAGGCAATGGCTGGCAGATTTTTTTTTTGTACAAAAAAAACCAATCAGCTATTACAATAAAATGTGACACAAATTATTTGTGCCACTCCTAAAAACACTACAAGACAGAGGGGCACATCACAGGCCTGACACTTCCAGAGAAGCCTCTAAACAGCTGCAGGACGGTTTTGAGTGTACAGACTGCACCATTTTCATGTCTTCTCTTCAGGCTGCGCCTGGCCGGACACCACAGCCTAATGCCCGACCACCAGAACCTTTCCCTCAAGCTCCCTCCCCAGGCCCGGCTGCAGGTGGTGATTCACAGAGGAGAATCCATGAGATGGGGTGGGTGAGGTGTTCCAGGCATGCCCCACCGGGAGGACAAAAGTCCAGCATGGGTCTTTCACATAACATCTACCTGTTGACATGGAATCTTTTAACCAACAGGCCAGACAGTCACATTAGGCCCCCACCATTCCTCTTCACTTTCACTCAGCACGAGAGCACCACAGGGGTGTAATCTGAGCCAATTTCTGTACTCTCTGTGCACATATGACTACACAGCCTCCCACAACAACAAAAATGTCATCATCAAGTTTGCGGATGACACAGCAGGGCTAGGAGTCGTCACCGGAAGAGATGAGGGAGGGCACAGATGGCAAGCACAGAAAACAACCTGTAACAGAAAACACATGAAAGACAAGAGAACAGATCACTGACTTCAGGGAGAAGATGGAAAACCACCTCTGCAGATAAATGGTGAAGCAGTGCAGGAAGCCTCTTCCTGTAACTTCCTGTTCGTAAATCGGCCAGACAGATCCACAGGTGATGCCATAACCTCCCTCCCCCATGACCTCCCTCCACCATAAGACCCTCTCCCATGTGGACACTGGTAAGGAGAACTATGTGAGAGTGCTGTTTGTAGATTACAGCATTCAACAACAGTCCTCTTGGGCCTGTGCAGGTGGGTTTACAGCATCCTGACCAGCAGACCACAGGTGGTACGATTTGGTCACCTGACCTCATCCTCCCTCACCTTCAACAGCCCCAGGGCTGTGCGCTTAGCCCTCTGTGAGGCCACGTCACAGTCCAACATCATCATAAAGTTTGCTGACCACACGGCTGCTGTGGGACTGATCTCCCACAATGAAGAGACAGCCTACAGGAGGGAGGTCTCCTGCCGGGAGAACCACCATCTGCTTAATGTCAGCAAAACAAAGGAACTAATACATCTTTGATTACATTAAAAAAACACAAGAATTGGGTGTACAAGTTTGAATTAATTTGGGATTTTCTCAAATCCACACAGGGGCAAAAGAACACATACACCCCACTGATATTTTATTAAATGTCCCAGATGCATTTTGTATCCATCAGCAAGTTTCTGGCGTAATTATGGCTCAATATTTGACCATTCGTCTTGGCAGAAATGGCACAGTTCATTTAAATTGGTTTCCTACCTGGCACGGAGCTGCCTTTTAAGCACTGTTTGCAAATTTTCAATATGGTTGAGGATAGGGCTTTGGGAGGGCTATTCCAGCAGCTTAATGTTAGCCTGCTTTGTCCATTCAAAAACCAGTTTAAATGTGATTTTGGGATCATTGTCCTGTTGGAACTCCCACTTGTGTCCAACTTTTAACCATCTTGTTGTTGATTTGAGGTGAAGGTGAAGAATTTGGAGGTAGCCCTTCTGGTGGTTTGTGGGCTGTTCCTGAATACGATCTTCACTGAGTTCTTTGGACTTTCCTGTTGTTCTGATTTTTGGTCAGTCCAATGGGTGCTGTCAAACAAATCCTTTTTAGAAACTACCAGCTGTAGTCAGTCAACAATTCAAAGAAATCACTAAAAAACAAAAATTATCATGACGTTGAAGACCATGATGTTGAGTATACGTAAACCTCTGACCACATCTGTAGCTACCGCTTGTGGCGCACGTGTCGCTACTTTCGCGATAAACTCATATTTCCGACAGAATTTGAACACAGCACACAGATGTCATCAACTCCCCACCGTCGGATCAGCGGGAGGAGGGATCTAAATCTGAACCCCTGGATCTAAAGTGACGCTTGCTACCAAAGTGGATATTTCCTTTACCAAAGATGTACAGAAATCAAGGCAACAGGTCCCAGAGATGTAACTTTCTGTCACACTTTGGCGGTGCCTGCTCCCTTTCAGTAGCCCAATAACAACGAGCTAGTTGGGAGTGAAGTTTTTTTTTTCTTCTACTGGAGAAGTAGTTCCCGGTCGGTCCGTTTGGAGTAAACTCCATCCATGCTCGGCTTGGCGAGGACAAGATATACCGGGATTTTTTCATCCCGGGTCGACTAAAGTGCGGCTGGGAAACGTGAATTGAGAGTCAGAAGGAGTCAAAGTCCGAAGGTGGATTTGAACCGAAGTTATGAAAATGACCGGAGCTATGGAAACTTCCTTTAAGCAGGCTTTGAAGAAGCCGCCCTTACTGCGGACGGCAGAGGTAAACAAAACCAACGTTTCTTTAATTAGCATTGCCTCGCTAATTTTAGCTAAAATCAAACGCTGGCGTTTCCTCGGTGTATGGATGATCCTCTCAGTGTCAGTGGAGTTTGACTTAAACGAGCCAACAATGGCTTGCTTGTGGTTTAACGAGCTAATTAAGCTTTCCCAGCACAGTCATATGCTCATTAGTGCAAACTGTACATGACTTGAATAACAGTCAAATACAAAAAAAAAGAAGCTAGTTTTTAGATCACCTAGCTTTCTCTGCAGATCAAATGGAAAAGCTCAGTGTCAAATGTAACAGAGGCTTCTGGTTCTGGGGTGGTTCATTGAGAGGTTGCCAGGATTGAGTGTTTGAAAGGCTATTTTGATCTGCAGGACAAACTCTTGTATAAGGAGGGACTCGAAGCAGGAACTGGTGGTTTTATGTTTGGTTTTATGCTTTTTTTTCTCTCTCTTTCTCCTTTTTATTTTTTTCCAAATCACACTGCATACTGGGCTCAGTCTTAGTAAACAAATCACAACCTCACAGCTTTCCATCAGATGGCTTATGTCTAAGCCGGGGATGGAGTTTGTGTAAACCTAATCCCGACTGAGGCCAGTTAAACGTAATAATTGCTGCTTTCTCATCCCCGCCTTCTCTCTACGTGAAGCTGTGGAAACACAGCTGGCTTGTCATCGCTTTTAGTTGCACTTTCTGCCCAAGAATAGCTCATGAAGTACAACCCTCCATGTTCAGTTGCTGGTAATAGTTTTGAAGTGCGATCACTTTTCAGATCAGAGTACAGAATATAGCTGAAGGCTGTTTTTTTTTTTGAAAAGGCCCCGTTTTAAGGCTCCAGTCCTCTTGTTTGTTTGTGCATAGAGCGCTTTTGTGAACACTTGAACAAAGAACCATGTTTAGTCCACAAATATGACACAGTGATGGCAGTGGAGTGGATCTGTGATTATTTGGTTGGCCGAAGCTTATAAAGTAATATAATATAACTTATTACTTCTAATGCAGTGGAAAACTCCTCTACAGAGAGGGAGAGAACCATTCAAGCTCACATTAACACTGAATTCCCAAGTTAGAGTCACCAAATTAACCGAACCACGTGCATGAACCCAGGACCTTCTTGCTGTGAGGCAAACCTGCTCAGCATTGCTGCGCAGACAAAAATCATCAAAATGAAGAAGAAAACAAAGTCCTAAAAACTGACTCACTGTTTGAGTTGAGGCAAATGCAATAACAAGATTCAACAAGTTCACAAAATCTGCTAAAATCTGTGGCAGAGTCCTCTGAGGACCTCATGACTGACGCGAGCTGCTGGCCTGACGTCACTGACCAGGGTCAGATTTCTTTTTCTGCTTATGTTTTACCTGTCTCATTGTGTTCTGCTACACCACTAATAATAAGGTTGAGTTGTATTTTTCTGTGTATGTGTGTGTGTGTGTGTGTGTGTGTGTTTTTTAAATGAGTCAGGACATGTCCTTTGGTGAGAAAGTGTGGTTTCCAGACAGCAGTTTCTCCTGCGTGCTCAGCTAAGGCCTATTAAGAGATGAATTTCTGATTGAGGTGCTCCAAGGCATTGTGGGGATTTTCACAAAGTTTAGCAGAAAACTAAAAATGCACATTTTCTTTGCGCTCTGCTTTCTGTGGCTGCAGTTAAAGTTGCAGGTCTCTTCTCGTGTCAGCATGTGTGATTCAGTACTGTATGGGCTGAGCCTTTTGGATGAGGCAAAAGTGGACATGAGCAATGGAGTATGAGGCACTGTGGCTTTCAGTGGCCAGCGTGGAGGGTCCGGGGTTCAAACCGAGGTTCTCCCTGTGCTTGTACGTGTGTTCTGCAGGTGTTCCAGTTTCTCGGAAAATGCTGCTAGGACACTCTCGCAAAAGAATCTTATCTCAAGAGTTTCACTTCCTGGTTAATAATGCATTTTTGTTTAAGTATGGATGTTTTCCTAATCATTTAAAACCCCCACAGCCCTGCTGTTATTTTTATTATTTAACCTTTTGTTACGCCAAGAAGCTTTTGTGGTCAAATCAGGTGGATTTCCACAATTGTACTTTCCTGGAAGCCTGTCGGCTAGGTTTCTTGGACGTGCTGTATAGTAGGTACTCCTGTCTCCTGTGCAGATGTTTGACTGAGTGGGTAATCTCTCCCACCGCGGGTTTAATGCCTTGCGGCCCCCCACTCGCCTCCCTTTCTCATTGCCATCCAGACACCCTGGTTGTAACGGACGACAAATCATGCCGGGGTGATATACAGTGGTTTTGGCTTCACCCAGTACACGTCAGACATTTATGGGAATTCCAGTCATTGCAAAGCCACAGGCTCCCGAGGGAAGGTGCAAGTAAGGGAGAGAAAGAGAAACACAGACTTTGGCGGCGACTCCTTACTCTCCGAGCAAGCGTAAACACAGCAGAGGAGCGTACCGGTGTGTGTGGTCGATGCCGTGTTCTCGCAGTGCTCGCAAACGAGGCTGCGCGAGTTTCCGCAGAAGCTACCGAAGAGAGTGGTTTGGTCACTGCTGACACAGCTCAGCAAATTAAAGGAAAGTCAAAGATAATACTGGGATGTTGTTTTTTTTTTTTTAAAGATTGCTGCCCAGGTTGAAGGCCTACTTACACAGCCCTTCGGTGCTGTCTAGTCAGCACGGAGGTGTCAGCTTTTCTTCTTTTCCTTTCTTCAGAGGCCTTTGGCTCCTGTTCATTCTTTAACACGGGCCACACAGCTGGATAAATGAATTCCAACACTGGAACTGGTACCAAATTTTCTGACTTTCTCTATTTGAGCAAAATGTCGTTGCATCTGAGCTGCTCGTGTAACTGTACGCGCCTATTATGCACACATAGTTAAAGAATGGGCAGAGGTGGGAAGCAACAAAATACAAATACATTGTTACTGTTCGTCTCCTTACAGAACAGACTGATTACTTTCAGTTTAACGCGTTTGAGGGAAGCTTTTATGTCCCGTCACTGTGCATCTCCAAACATCAGATTTGAGCATAAATGGGGGGACAATAATACATAAAAGACAGTCCTACTGGTCACTGGGGCTTATTGCATACAAAGAGATTAAAGAGGCAAAAGCATACAATTTACACATAGTGCTATAATCTGGGGTTAGAGTGGGCCGGACCGAGTGCAGGTGTCCTTAAGTTGTGGTCGCGGTACTTACATCAAGTTTGAATTAAAGCGGATGATACTTTTAGAGCAACTGTACTGTCTAGTATACAGTATAAACAGCTTATTCTCAGTAGGGGATGAAGTCAGCCGTGATGTTTTGTGAAACATCTGCTTATGTATTGTTGAAAACAGGTGTGTAAATCCATAAGGAGCAGCTGCAGCAGCAGCACAGGTCAGCTGATCACAGCCACACAATGAAACACAAAGAAAATCTCCCACAGCTCACAATAGAGATGCTTCTGTTTCCCACGCTGGGCCACTGCATCTGCGCCATCCTCCACCTGCCACATCCCACTTTACTTTGAGCACATTTCACTGGCTGTACTTTATAACTTTTTCTTATAGTATGTAACAAATTTGAATCAGTGGTTTTAACTTTTACCAGAGTGTTTCTTTTAAACAGAAATATCTGTACTTCTGTAAATTATTAGGTTAACCCTGCGCTCTGCAAGACATTTCAGTCCTGTCTGTCTGTGGTGGCACTGCCGTTCTGAGCTACATCTTTAAGCTGTAAAGGTAAAAGACCCTGAATTATGAAATTTCCTGCCCCTTTGCTGTTTTAACTATAATTATTGCAAAGACCCGCCTCGTGCGCTAGTGACCAAGACGCCAAATTTAGAAAAATGTTCCCCTGAATTGAGAGCAAACAAACCAAAGTGGAAAACCAGTTCGACACCTGCATCGTTCTATCAGAGGCTGCTCTCTGAACTTATTTAAGGAAGTTTGCAAAAATACAGCTTTGGGTTTTTTTTCTAACGGAATAGCCAATAACAGTTAAGTCGTCGTCAAAGAAACCAACTCAAAAATGAAAGACAAAGGTATACAGAAGCAGGCAAATATCATGACTTGGTGCTCTTTTTCACTTATTCAGCTTGTATCCTTCCACTTATCTCCACTAATGACAGTAGGCTTGATCATTCATTAAGTATGAGTACAAGGATAACCGTGATTCTTTGCTCTGCTGTTGTTGTACTCGGGAAGTTAGAAATAAACTGGTTTGTCCTTTTTTGCTGATGGTAAAGTATAGTGGTTGACACATTATTGTGTCACGGTGGGGCAATCTCTAGGTGAAGAAGGAAAAACTGGCAAAATAGTGACCAGATTGTGTTGGCTGTGTCAGAGGGTCTCCTAAAAGGAGGGTGTTCCCGGTATTCAGTGATTAGGACTGGAAGTAATCCAAGGAAAGACAACAAGTGAATTCCCAACAGGGTCAAGAGTTCCTGGTATTCATTGTTAATAGAATAAACAGCTGAAAATTAATAATACTGGCAAAGATAAATAGTGTGACATACTAGTAACTCACATTGGCCTGTAGCTGGCTGTGTACAGGTTGTCATAGCTACAGTCTGTGCTGTCTCCTGTCCATTGGCAAAGGTGCTGCAATGGGCACACGAGCCTCAGAGCTGCACTGTGCAGAAGTGAAAGCAAGTTGCCTGCCGTGATGGACCGACACAGTATCAAACAACAGTTTTGGTGCATGAAAACACGCAGTAAATTTCTCAGCATTTAGTTGGTGATCAGTACTCGTTTCTCATCTCGTCGGAGGACCTCTGGTTTAGGCATCTGTTGATGTGAAACTGAATTTGTGACACTTTCACAGTGGCAGACATCTAATTGTTGCCACAGTTCAAAAGTGACATGCTTGACGAATGCTTGTATTATTAGAGCAGTGTGAGAACATAAGCCAAATGGGTTCACAGTGGAAAATGCAGGCTTTTCTTTATGGCGTCAAGATTAGAAGAGGGTCAGGAGAGGAAAGGTGAGCGTAACAGTTAGATGAGTAATTAAAACAATTTGGAACAGAACTGATACACAACGACAGCAGGAAAGTTTTCGTGCTGCATAAACTATGAGGAGAGGGGTGCTCTCACTGGTAAGAAGGCTTTTCTGAGGCGTAGACGGGTTATTGAAGGGCTGACGGAGAGGGCAGAAAGGTTAAAGCGCAAAGAGGAAAGTGAGAGACAAAGTTACTGAACGGTAACAGAAAAAGGTCTGTTAGCCAACTGCTTCTGTTGTCCAAAGTTAAATGGATAATTTAAAAAAAAAAAAAAAAAAGCGGGTAAAAATTATGATTATACCTTTTTAGCTGTTGAGATGACAACCTCTGCGCTCACTAATTACAGATTACAGTAGGCAACATCATCAGATTAACAGTGAGTGTCTCTTCGTGCCCGATGGCGTGTTTCTTCTCTGCGTTCTGTGATCCTCTCTGTGTGCGCAGAGCTGCACCTACACAGGGCAGCGAACCCTCCGTCCCACACGACCGGTGTTCCCGTGGGTGGATGGTATCTGGTTGCAGCTGCCGGGCCTATTGAATTTTCTTTCATCGGTGTTCCATCAACATATTTTAATAGGACACTGAACGTGGAATGGAATGGACTAGCCCTTGTGTACCACTTTGGTGGGAGGAAGCTGAAGCACCTGGGGGGAAGCCCCTGCTTGGCAGTGTGGTTGCAATCTCCACACAGGAAGGTCTCACCAGGGGTTTGGAACCTTCTTGCTGTGAGGCAACAGTGATGCAACATGCACCATGAATGTCTGAAATATTTTGACACAGAGACCCGAGAAGCCACCCTGTTTCATTAGACTTAGTGTAATTTGGCTTTGGCTTGTCTTGGGTAACTGATGGGTTTCATTTCCTTAGATCTGAGCAAACCCATGAAGTCCTGTCGAACCAAACATTGCGTTTTAAAGCTCCAGTAATGGCTCTCGCATCTTCTTTAAGGTGACGGTCACGAATCACTCGATTTGCAGTCTCATATCAGGGACTTTGCTTGCAACGTTGCTACTTTTGTCAGTCTCTGCCCCAAAGTGGCAGATGTAAATGCAGCAGAACTTAACACACATCGCACAGTAGATGCGACGACATCAACAAACCCGACTGTGCCAAAAAAAAAAAAAACCAAAAAAAACGCGGGGGAGGGGAGGGGGAGAAAAAAAAAAGGAA
>VOQJ01000408.1:37372-62151 GCA_015052665.1 Apistogramma diplotaenia | reverse complement strand
TAAAGTAAGAAAGTAAAAGTAGCTCTTTGTCCACTTTCTTACATCTTTCTTCATCTCTGCTCTTTCTTTTCTCTCCTTGGAAACACAGCAGCTGTTCTTTAAGCTAGCGAATGCATTATGTGACAAACTGCAGACATTTTTTGTGCGTTACATTTTCTATAACTCATTTTTCTCACCATTCCACCGTGTTGCCTCTATGTAAAGCGCACCTTTACATAGAGCTCAGAGCGAGCTTTGCAGGAGCCTCTCCCGCTACGGTGTAGCGTGTCTGTTCCCCCTCCCCCCCGTCTAATTGACTTCTGCTAAAAACAACGCTAACCGGAAATGCTAACTTTTCTCAGACGTGTTAAAACTAAAGTAACGAGTCGATTTTGAAAATGTAAGAAGTAGAAAGTACCGATACTTGTGTAAAAATGTAGGGAGTAAAAGTAAAAAGTAGTCAGAAAAATAAATACTCAAGTAAAGTACAGATAGCCTACCTGAAAAAACTACTTAAGTATAGTAACGAAGTATTTGTACATCGTTACTTCCCACCTCTGTAAAGTGCTCACCAAATACGAGTGTGGTGCTGTAACAGGATGCTACTGTTGCAACAAGTCAGTTCATGAAATTTATTCTCTTTTTGACCTTCCACAATCAACTGTAACTGTATTATTGCAAAGTGGAAGTGTTTAGGAACCACAGCAACTCATCCATGCAGAGCAGGAGAGGCAGGTAGTGTGATGAAGTCGGAGCTCCAAGCATGAAGTGGTGGAATAAGAAAATCAACTATGAGCACAACAATCTGTATTTACACACTTATATAATATATAATAATAATGTAGATGAATGAGCACAAGCATGGAAAAGCACGTGCACCTTTATGCGGCTGTTTTTCCATCTGCTCCTTGTTTTCAGGTCCCTTCTGGTCACTTTTTACTCTTGTTATTGAGGTCTGGATATCTTCAAGAAACGAGACTCCGAGTCTAAGATGCTGTCATCTCTCCCTCACTCTCTTTTGCATTATGTTTCGTTTGGAGGCAATCACTGAGAAGAATCTGAGCAGTATGTGTCCTCAGCAATCATAATCATGAAATCCCTACTGGTCTGACACACGCACACATGCACGCAGACACACCACACACACAGGCCTGATTGCTCCTCAGCCTGGTCTGTATAATGTTGTAGATGCAGATTGAACATGCCACTCAGGACCTCACAGGAGGACACTGAGTGAAAGGGTGAAGCAAAGGAGGAAAATAAAAATTTACTGGAAAATTTTAGTAATGAAAGGAAGTAAGTGCCAAATTTGAATATTTGCATGACTAAAAGGATGTTGGATTTTAAACAATTGGACCCCCCTCCCAAAAAAAAATAATTAATAAGTGTATAAATGTTGTAAATGTTGCTTCTTCCTATCTATAATATACAGACACACACCTTAATGCTTATCGAGTTGCGATATTCAAGTGCTGTGATAAAGTGCTGTCTGGTGTTCTCTCACTCTCGAAGCCCCCCGAGACCAGATCAATACTCACTCAGCATCAAGTTACTGCTAATGTCTTCATGTTTTTAACCAGGCGGTGTGTGTGTGTGGTTAGTGAACCTGTAGGTGTGTGTGTGTGTGTGCCCCTGATGTGACCCAGGTTATAATTATCATTAAATGTCAATGAAAGTGAAAGGATGTTAGACTCTCCAAATAATTCCCGAAGTCCTGACTCACAGCGCCCCCTAAGGACAATTATTGGAAACTGCAGCATCAGTGAAGGCTTCATTTACATCTGAGTGATGTAAAAAGCTATGAGTTTATGTGTGCAGTGACTGACATAAATTTGAGAATGGCTTCACACAAAACACCCTAACAATATATGTCCTGGATCAACAGATGCACATTACCTCAAATACACAGGATCAGTGCAGGTTGCAGGATTTTAAATGAAAGCGTGCTCTGTTTGATAACAAACAGAACATTTGAGATGGACAAGAAAACAAAATGTCAGGAATTATTATAAACTGCAGGGGAAGGCCGCATTGCATAAAATTTGGCGGGTTTGTGTTGATGCATAATAATCCTGTGTCTTCAAAGCTGCATTTTGGAGCACAGTTATTTATTTTAACAGTATTTCCAGTCCAGGAAGTGTCCACTCATAAAATGCTTTGGTTCAGTTAAGAGCAGATTCTGTTTGTTCTGTTGCAGGAGAGATAATAATAAAATATTGCTCATGTATTTTCTATAAATTCCTGCACAGATACTTTTTAGGAGATGGGATGGATTTCAAAGTCGATCTGTAAGGTCACGTGTTTAGAAAAACTGACAACTTTGGTAAAAATAGATTTAGTTATTGATTTGTCCAAATATATTTGGCTCCTCTGAGATCAAAATTTCTGTACTGGTCGGACTTCTATTTCAGTAGCCGTGCTCCTGTTTTTTTCTTTTGTTTTGTTTTGTTTTGTTTTTGGATCACAGGAAATGGGGAGTAGAACTAATGGTCAAACTGCGAAAACAAGGCCGGGTTGCATGAAAATGTAACAGAATGTTCAACATTTAAAGTAAGAAAAAAGGTAAACAAAAGACTGAACACAGACTTCCTGTCAGATATTACGGGCCCTCTACATGTAGTGCTACATACAAACTTTGACTGTTATAATAAAAAGAAGTGTTTCACCACATTTTGCCTTTTTTAATCCCACCTCTACCTTTCTTTATCTGTCCCCTCATCTCTTCATCCGAATCAGTCTCTCTCTCTCTCGCTCTCACTAATGCACTCTTTCATGTGCTCTCCTATTTCTCGCTCTCTCACTGCTGCCCTCTTTCCCTCACCCTGATGTCTCATGGCTCTTTTGTAGGCCCTCTACATTTTTGGGGGTAATGTGATCTCCCCTATTCCTCCCCAGGGTGGTCCACTCCTCTCATTCACATAACAAGGTCAGGCTGAATGGAGCTGCTGAAGAGAGGGTGAGACAACAAGACTAAAAGAGAGAATGGAGAGAAAGTAAGATGATGGGTATGTAAAACTGCCATTAAATCTCATTCTTCACAGCTGACGCTGTAGGTAGGGTGTGCATAGCGTGTGCAATGTGATGTATTACATCATGCAAGTGGAGTGTGTATTTGTTTTAGCAATGTACCTGTGCCATCTGTTAGACCCTGTCCAGCAGCTGCTGCTGTTTTCAGCCTATCAAGGCTAACCTAGACTCTCCCCAAATAAGCTTTCCATTAAAATGTACTTTATTGTCATTTACACTAACAAAACATGATTATTCCATGCATTCAGAATACGTTTTTATAACAGTATTAAATGATTTTTAGCCAGTTGTGTGCAGCACATTTTTATTACAGAAGTAATACCAAATGCTCCACATTCCAAGTCACACTTACCCATTTGTACACCTCTATTCACACTCAAACAGATGGATATGTTCTGCAGATATTTCAGTCGATATTTGCTGTTTTCCAATATATTGGTATTGGGATTCCTAAGGGCAGATAAATACAAATTTAAAAAGTAAAGAAGAGATGTGAAAAACACTGGTCAGTCATGTTATACGTGTTGCTATTGTTTGTCATAGAGGGCACGCTGCTGCTTCCCTGGTGGCAACACACGTGTGTGGAGCGCCACAATCTAAACATCCAGCTGAACTGAGTGTAAACGAGCTATTCACGACTTGTTCCAACAATGAAGCACGATTATTTTTTAAACTGCACTGTTAAGCCATCTGAAAGAAAATCGGCCGATACATTGAGTTTTTAAATCGTCCAATATCAGCATCGGTATTGATCTTTAAAATCCTTTATCATCATGTTCTAGCTGCAGCTTTGAGATTCACCGTCTTGCCCAGGGACACTTCAGCATGTAGGGATCAAACCACCAACCTTGCAATTAGTGAAAAACCATCTTTATCTCCTGACCAGCAGCTGTTTAGTTGCATTTTTACACCTTTATTTCAGCACATTTTCCTTTATTTGCTTCTACTTCTGGTAAGAATCTTTCATATCATCTGCTCACTTTTTCCCTCTTTTTCATTCCCCATCCATGAACCACCATGTTTCCTTACTGGGAGATGAATATGCACACACCTATGCACACCGCTGCGGTGCCCCAGACAGCACTCCATAATGCGGATGCCCCAAGGGAGCTTGGGTAACTCAGTCCCCTCTATCTGCCAACTGCTGTGTCACAAAGCGGTTCGCATTACACACACGCACACACACAAATACCCCAGTTCACATGCAGTAATTAACCACACAAACTCATGCAGCTCTACAAGCACATACTCAATATTTTAGCTCGCAACTGCACTTTTTGTCATGACACAGACACATTTTCAGCACATAATCAGCCAAATTTCTTTCATTCAAACCCGAAGCCAAACGAATGAGGATTAAGAGAACCAAAAAGTGAAACTGAGCTAATGTCCCAACATACTGTCAGGAAAGCTTTAAGGCATCATGCACACTCATCACTACACACTCACTCAAGCAACCCAAAATATACATTTGCTTTACCAGTGCAGCCTGAAAGTTATTTCAAGGACGCTGCCATTCAAGTTACCCACAATTAAGTGTCTTTTCAGAAGCTGCTTATTGAAATGAAAATCATTTCACCCTCACTTGTCACTTCACAAAGTGCAAATGTGTTTAACAAAATCTGTGTTTGTGTGTCAGTGTGTGTGTGCTCGCGTTTAAAAATGTTGCTGTTGGCTGAAGGACCAAAGTTCAGCTCCAGTTTGGCTACAAGCTATAAACCACACACACACACACAGTGGTTTGTTAAAATGTGTGGAGGGAATGCTGTGGTCACACCTGGGAACGCTCTTTCAGCTAACCTGCCGAACATTTTCTCTCTCTCTCCATCATTTCTTCCTTTTCGTGGAGGAACGTAACAAATCACATTACTTTTACTGATGTTTACTTCTGCTTTAAAGCAGAGCTTAGATGTAGGAAGAAGCTTGACAAGTAACCTTTTGTTTTTCTTGAGATAAAAATAGTCAATTCACGTTTGAAAGAAATTCAGAGCGTTCTGAATCTATCTAGTGATTTGTCACTAACATGCTGTCAAAAAACATTCATGACGTATGCTGTAGTACATATTATAGATTTCATATTTCCTGCACTGAAATGTGAGAGTTATAACTCAGTTGTTGTTACACAGAAAATTTCACACAAGTAAGGCACTTTTTTTTTTGCCTTAGTTATTAACTCTGGGGAAATGATTGACTTTTATAAGCAGACTGACCCTACTGTAAAGTAAATTTGAAGTGAAAGCCAGCAGGTGGTTACCTCAGGCCCTTAAACAAATTATTTGTTGTGTTGCGAGGAAACCACCTGATAGACTGATTTACACTGAACATGAAGGTATAAGAGAAGTAAAGGGGACAAAGCAACAGAAGATTCCAAAATCATCAATTCAAATAACTGTACTTTAGCACAAGTTATTCAGATGTGTCACCACTTTGCCTGATTCTGGAAGAAGATATTAACTGTCACCCTTTGGTGATGAAATTGGTTAGGATGTTCAGGAACAAACCAGGAACCACCGAAGCTCAAGATTTAAAAATTTTGCAGCTGTCCACATGTACAAGCCAAATGCCTTCTGGAGAAAAGTTTTATGGTCAGATGAGATGAAGATTGAGCTATTTGGCCACTATGACAAGAGGTATGTTAGGAGGAGAAAAGCTGAGGCTTTCAAACCTAAGAACATTGTACCAACTGTCAAGCACGGTGATGGTAGCATCATGCTCTGGGGGTACTGTTACATTACACAAAGTGGATGGAATAATGAAGTAGGAGGACTTCCTGCAAATTCTTCAGCTTCACCTCAAATAAACAGCTAGATGGTTGAAACTTGGACACAGCTGGGTGTTCCAGCAGGACAATGATCTCAAATACACATCAAAACTGGTTTTGGAATGGATAAAGCAGGCTAACATTAAGCTTCTTGAATGGCCTTCCCAAAGCCCCAACCCCAACCCTATTGAAAATTTGTCGACTATGTTTAAAGCCTGGGTCAAATAACTGAAATGAAGTCTACCAATTATACCAGGACGAGTGGTCAAATATCCAGCCAGAATTATCCCTGATCAAGATACAACTTACCTAAGGAACATTTAACCAAATATCAGTGGTCATGTATTTTATTTGAGCCTGTATTGACTGTGTGGATTAGAGAAAATCCTAAATAAATTGAAAACTTTGCTTCCTGATTCTTGCTTTGTAAAGTAATTAAAGTTGTATCATTCCACCCTGGAAAAAGAAGAGTTCACAAATATCATTAACAAAAACAAATTACTATGACATTGATGCCCAACTTCTGTATATATTGTGCAAACCGTTACAATGATGGATGCTCATGTTAAACAAGGCCTAAGTTTCAAATAATAAGGTGATTACATGTACAAGTACTTGCTAAGGACTTTTCTACTCTTGGCTCTGTAGGAAGTCAGTAAGAGTGGATATCAGCTCTTACTGTGAGTGCAGAAGCCCCTCCCACCTGCTGTTCCAACCTTCTTTCTGACCACAACAAATTAAATGGAATATTCCTTTATTATCAACATTGTAGTTTCTATAAGATGCCTAGTTTGTACCATCCAGTGGCAAAGCAAGCACACACAGATGCATGTGCCCGCGCACGCACGCACACACACATGGATACACACAATTTGACAATTTAGCACACAGCAGACTGCTATCACAGAGTGTAGGATGCACATAATCTCACAAAGTGAATTTTAATTCTGATTTAATTGGAATTAAAGTGGTTTTAAGCCAGAGTTAATGGATTTAGACGGAGTCTAATCCTGGTTTAATGAAGGCTGGTTTAGTGTGCTGCTCAGCCCTTTCATCATCCTAGACGTTGGGCCACCGCAGTCCAAGTGGTGAATTAATCAGCCACTTTATGGTAAGTGGAGGATGTGTGTGTGTGCCTGTATGTGTGGTCTGTGCTTTGTAAAACATGTAAGGAAGGAATCTCTGTTAAGTTTGTCTGTATGAATTTGTGAAAATATTTAGCCTTTAAAGACTTTGGGCACAGCAGTCCTGACTTTCTTTGCTAGTTGTTTCCACGATGTGTGTGCATGCGCACATTCTTCACCATGTTCTTGTGGGTGTGTGTAGCTCGCTCACTCTCCATCCCTATGTAACTGGAGCCCACCCTCCCCTGTCAAAAATAAAAATCATTTGTCCGTTGCACGAGTGTGTCCATTAAAAATGCATGGTGGAGGGAGCTGGGGGACACTGGGGAAGAAAAGTGATACTCGACTCTCCGGAAGGGCATCAGAGTACCACGGTGGACAAATGGCATCTAGAGAGAAAGAATGGGATGGAGAGGGAGAGAAGCGAGGGAGAGATGGGTGAAGCGAAGGGGTAAGAAGGTGGGCGTTGCATTGTTCCCCTGAACAGCTTGTTCCTAATGTGCAGAGTAACAACTTTTGGGATCCTTCACTTCTCTTATTTGTAAATATACAAATAATCAAAAACACAAAGATCCATCACACTGTCTGTTGTATTATACTGTGAATAGACAAAGGTCCTTGCACATGTGTTGTGTCTATTAGTCTAATACAGAAGCTCTTGTAGATTTCAAAATAAATTCCAAGTCAAGAGCACTACAGTAAATTAGAGATGACTCCGTTCCCGTTACTGCATGTGTCTCTGTGGGCTGCTTTAAGGCCAAAACACACAAAACATGACCGCAAAATGTATCTAACGCTCCTTATGGGCTCTTTGAGGTTAGGTGAGATTAGAGCTAACTGCACTGTGTTAACAAGCTGAGAGCACGCACTGAATGATGGGAAGGCCCTCAAGCTATTGATCAAACTAACAAGTTTGTTAACTGCTGTAAGTGGCTAGAAGTGATGCATGTAGTCAACATGGTGGATTCAGAAGACAGTGTAGCTTTTGACTTTACTGCGTGCTCTGCTTTTGTGCAGCTCCAGCTGAGGAGATGATGTTCAAGTGGACAGTGTAGTACAGTTAACATTGCTTCTTATTTTTAAATCAAAGGCCAAGGCTGTACCAGTGGCTTGGTCTTTGGAAATTTGCCTGTCAGAGTTCACCAAAGTGGAATTTGGCATAAGAAGTTCATTCAAATTAACTTTGCAACTGCAAGAGTCTCGAGTTTACCTAACCCCCCATATTATCCCATTTTAAATGCAAACCAGAGATCTGAGAAAGGGATAAGAGTCCTGAGAGTGGTGAGGAGAACTAAGGCTGTCTTCATCATCTATTTGTTGGAATCAGAAAGAACTTCAGAGGGGTGTCCTTATTAACATGAAAATAAATATGAGTGAACTAAATCCCTTATTTCCTGCTCAAGTTTTGTTTTTTTTTTTTACTTTTCTTGCCTCTGGGGTGCCAGTGACATTCAGGTTTGAGTTGCATCACTAAGCTGTCAGTGTGTATGTGACTGTGTGTGCGAGTCTATGAGTGTATATGGAAATGAAGTTTTTTTCGGGTTTTTTTTTCCATATTTGCAGCCTGGTGTTGTTAAGACGGTAGGCGATCAGACTTGAATGTTCTGTGTACTGCGGTGTAAGTCTCGCATGCACACATTTTGAGCAGTATGGCGAGGCGATTTTCTCATGTTCACATTGCTTGCTGTCATCTGTCATGCTGACTCTTTCTATATCTTACTCTGAGCCTTACTGTGCCTCTCTTAGGGGACGCTCTGTTTTCTTTCCTTAGTTCTTTCCATCTGCTTCCTATAACACTGGGGCAGTCCATTCTGGTTTCCAAAAACGCCTTCAACTAAATCAGACATTTATTCCCGTACAACCAAAATACTCCCCCCTCACATCCACCACCTCCAACAAAATAAGCCCTCTTAAAAAAAACTGTCCTAGGCCTGTTTCAATAGGGTGGTCGAATCTGGACCCAATTAAAAAAGGGGACCCCCTAAATTTCCTTCACACCCAGCATGAGGAAGACCCCAGATTAGAAGAATATTTTCCTTATTGCCGACTTTCACTTTTCATGGCACAGTAATTGAGCCCATGTGTGCTCAGTATTGCGAGGTATTCTCATTTTGGTGGAGTGCGGATGAAAACGGGCATGTTGTTAAAACCATCAGGCGGTCAGAGACTTGATAAATCTGTTCTTTCTTCATCTTTTCCTTCTTCTGGGTTTTCACCACAATCTTTGGAATGCTGTTCGGAATTAATAGGAGAGCGAGACTTTCCTCTTTCTGCAAGTCGTGGTCAGACTTCCATGTGGCAAGAGGCCTAGGTGTGGATGAGATCAAATAAACAAAGTCACCTGTGAGTGATTTCAGCTTCTAATGACACGCAAGTTTCCTTGTTCAAATGTGCGCACACGCGAGGCCGCGTGTACGCGTACGCAATCACAGCCAATTTGATAAGCGCGAAAGCAGGTGTTTGTGTCACTGATATCCCGCCGCACCAACATACTGGCACACGCACGCAGACTCAGTGCGGATTAGCCACAGCTTCTCATAAACTCCGTGACTCAACAGTGAGAGCTTGTGTTGTGCTCCCCTATGCGGTGACCCATCATTATCCTCACTCCGGCTTTGTGAGCGCTCCGCTCTGACCGGGAATGAATGGCCACTTGTTGAATAAACTCAGGACGCTGCGTAGGTATCGTAGTTGTCTGCACGATATTATTCTAAGTGCTAATAATAATAAGAAAAAGCATCTGCCATATTCGCTGCTGCTGATCCCTACCAGTAAGTGGGCTGCAGAGGACTGCACAAGTCAGGCTTTGATTCATGTCTTCCTAATTGTAATAGACCTGAATCCTCTAAAAACAACATGCGGATAGCTCTTGTGCACACGCAGACACCCACATACATTGGTCTGTGTGTATGCGCGCGCGCACACACACACAGGTAATTGTGCCCACCTGGGAAAACATCATTTGTCGGGCGCCCCTTCCTTCTACTAACACTGCTGTAGCTGCACGGATGTGTGTTCCTCTGTGAGTGCGTTTCTCAGGGTGACCTTCTTTACCCTTTCCTCGCTCTTTGATCCCAGAATGCATTTGACTATCAAAACTTCCCAAGAACTAAAACATCCAATTACACAAACTTTGCATTTCAAGGCTTTTATCAAAATCTTAATCAGACTCTTGAAACGATCGAAATGCTTAAGGCCCAACAGCCAGCCACGCTCAAGTAACGTCCAACTCTTATCAAAGATGCACATTAAATAATAAGTAATTATGAGGTGTGTTTTTTGTCTCCTACATTGTAAAACTAAGGCCTCTAGTTGCAGGCTGACACATATATAATAGCGATTTTTAATTGCTGTAACATAATCACCAAAGCACAAGCTGACAACCAGCATGTTTAGGTCAAATTCCTTCACAGTCTGCTGAATGTGAGGCTGCATAAATCTGTGTCTGCAGCCAGCGCCTCAAGGCTGAAGACACAAGCATCTACTTAGGCTTATGTTTTGGTTTCACCAGGAAATTTATTATTTTACAACTGTGCTCTGTATAAGGTCTCGGGAGGGTGGGGATGGATCTTGTTCTAGTCTCTGAAGGTGTCTGAGGAACGTCATGCTTCAGTGGCTTTATTGAAAAAGCTGGGAAATATAATGCAAATCTGCTTTTTCAGTGACTTGTGTTTTGTGAATTTACTGTACTGTAAATTAGACTGTATTGTCCTTTGTCTAGACACATTCACTTTATTAGGTACACTTTGCCAGTAAACCTGCTTTTAACTTCAGAACTGCTTCCGTTCTTTGTGGAATTGATTCAACAAGATTCTGGAAACATTTTGGTCCACGTTGACATGTTAGCATCACACAGATGGTCCAGCTTCATCATCTGCATATGCAGGATTTCACTCTTCCATTCCACTACATCTCAAAGGGGCTCCATTGGACTGAGATGTGGTGACTGTGGAGGAAGCACAGAAGATAGTAGAAGAAGACGAGAACGTTGTGATCATCGAGGGTTCGACATGGTCAGCAACAACACTCGAGTAGACTGTGTTTAAAATACCCACTTGATACTAAGGGGCACAAAGTGTGTCAAGAAAAAATTGCTCTCACATTACAACATCACCAGCAGCCTGAACCAGCAGTCCAACCAGCGGGATCAGCGGTACTAGCAAACTGTAAGCAATGAAGCACCTGGTGAGTGTAGATGCCAATATTTAGTCAACTGAATAACTGATAAATCAATTAATTGTTTCAGTTTTACTTGTATAAACTGTTGGATATTTATTTTTTTATAACAAAAGATGATATTTTTCATTTGTTTTGTATGGAAATGTCTTTAGTAACTAAACCTGTCGTATAAATGTATTGAATCAACATTTTGGGAGATGAAGACATGCTGTTGACTCCATAGATGACTCCACTGACGTAAAGGACAGAAGTCTGAAGGCAGGCACCTGCTGTGCCCTTTTTAATAATCACAAACTGATGCCAACAGCAACACACACACACACACGCACACACAGCACACACACGCACACCAATAAACATGAGCATGAGTGTGAACTGGGCAGGCCCCAGCTATCTTTGGCATCTCCCCTATTCTGGTGTTTGCTGTGCCAGTCTGCTCAGGCAGTGATGTCAGCTGATACAAATTGACACCACTACCAGCTGTTGCCCGGCCTTAATCATGTTAGTATATGTGGCAATTTATTATTTTTTTAATTGCAAGTTGAGCGTAGAACTTTATGGGCAACCCATGTGCACTTGCTGTGACCAAGCTAATATGAAGAAGCAAAGCAGTCGCAGCAGTCGGCCGAAACATTTACACAAAACATCGTGAACCTTAACAAATCCTAGTCATGTGCACATGACTAGGATTTGTTAAGGTTCTGTTAACATGTTAAACAGAAATCTGACCGATACAGTTCAGGATTGAAAAGTAGATTATCCCAACAAACCTCTGTTAAACCTTTTTCTTAGAAGATTTACATTCAAATTGGAAACTTGAACTCAAACAGCTTGTTTCTTATTTGAAAACAGAACATACATAACATATACATAATGCCTGGACCAGATAATGCAGGACAATTTGTGAGACTGCTGCCACTAAACTACTGGATGCTGTCTACTAGGTGCCATTCAGATAACTGCTGCAGTAACTGCAGACAACTAGCACAGTTGCCACTGCCAGTTACATGGAAATGGACAGCCATCAGTGGCACCTAGAGGATATTATAAGAGTTTCATAAATAAAGCTCAACTAATAACCTCAGTTCCACCACGTCCCGGTTACTGATCTCCATTTAATTGCTGCACTACTACACCATCTTTACAGCGTTTGTAATTCCTCCAGTGCTCCTTCATGTCTTAGTTCTTCCTGTCCTCTAATTGTGCCTTTAGAGCTTTTCTCAATGGTCCCAACTTTTCATGAATCAGACTCCTCTGCTGCCCTCTGCTGGTACAAAAAGATGTTGCTGGCAGTTTCCTCTGAAGAAATGCTTTTGCCTAATCTCGTATCAAATCATCATAATGACTTTCTGACCCTCAGTTGGGGAACAACTAAGCTAAACTGCTGATGTTATATAAATAACAACCCTTGTATTGTTCTGAATATGTCAGAATTTCATTTCTCTTGCTATTTTCTGGTAACGCTTCTGTGCATTTAATTAAGATTATGTTTTTGATGGTAAAACTTCTAAAGAATCAAATTTTAAAAAGGGTAACAGCAGGACATGTTTAAACTCTGAGTAAATATGAACAGAGTGACAAATAAATGAAGAAAAAAAATCATATTTGCTTGGAACCACCAGTTTTCTGGCAGTGATGCCACTGACTTCAGGACTAAGACAGAATAGTTTAACAGTCATAAACAGACAACCAACAAGAAACAAACACCACAATCCACCTCATCCACCCCTGATATAGACAATTGTAAAATGTGGAAGCCATGATGAGGCTGATGAAAATCAAAAGCTTGGAGAAGCTGAAGAAAAATCATTGCTCGTGATCATCAAACTCATTTTATATTAGACAAAAGTGGCCTGACTAAATATGAAAAGCTGTTTTTAAATGATGATTTAATTTGTTAAGAAATGATGCATGTATGAGGAAAGCGAGACAGTGGTGAGGTGTGATGCAGGGGTGACAGATGGGTTCACAGTGTGGGGTGGGGGTCTTGTTTGCGATGGTGATGGATATGTTGACTGATGAGGTCAGGCAGGAGTCTCTAAGATGCTCTCAGACAACACTGTGATGTGTAGTGAGTGCAGGGAGCGGGTGGAAGAGAGTCTGGGGAGGTGGAGGTATGCTCTCGAGCGAATGGGAATGAAAGTCAGTAGAAGCAAGACAGGATACATGCGTATGTGTAGAGTAGAAGTAGTGAAAGTAGATGAGTGTAAAAACCTGGGGTCAACTATTCAAAACAATGGACAGTGTACAGAGAGATGAAGTAGAGAATGCAGGCACTATGGTGAGACCTGCTGTGACTTGTGGTTTGGAGGTGACTGCACTGACAAAAAGACAGGAGGCGGAGCTGAAGATGTTATGATTGAGCACATCACACAAACAGCTCTGGTTTTGGAGACAAAGTTAGAGAGGCGAGGCTGTGATGGTTTGGACCATGTGCAGAGGGGGGACAGCAGGAGGAAACGAGAAAGACCACAGAGAAGATTCATGGATGTAGTGAAGGAGGACATGTGTGGCTGGTGTGAAGAGGAGGATGCTGAGGATAGGGTGGGATGGAAGCAGATGATCTGCTGTGGCGACAACCTTCCTTGTTTAATCTGATAATTTGGGATCAGAGATCAGATCAGAGATCAGATCAGAGAAAAGCACCAATGTTTTGGAATAAATTTAAAAGACACTTGGCAGTTGTGTCCTCATTTAAATTTTGTCCAGAAGATGGCAGTGTCTGCATGCTGCATGGATGATGTGGCGTATGCAGAAACTGCATTACAGATGGGCCCCCGACAGTGAGTTTGGTTATCTTTACAATAAATCACTTTTAAAGAAATGAAAAGATCATCCGTGGGTTGTGGATGTTTCACTTGGCCAGTGCATCATTATGTAACAAGACAGAACGATTCTAGGAAGTAAAGAGCAAGATCCTGTTTATAGCCTTACACCATCATACTGCAGTGGCAATAATACCTCTTGACATACAGCCACACCAAGATCAAGTTTGTGTTTTCAAAGAAAAACGAGGGTCATGCAGATGTGAAACATGATGGGATCAGCTGGAACAAAACAAGATTTTTTTTGTGGGTTTTTTTTTTTTTTGTTTCCTCCCTTCAGAGTGTGGATCGTTTCTACACCACAGTTTTGGGCAGCCATCCAACAAAACAATTAGCAAGTATGGGAATCCCAGCCCTGCTCTCATGCAGACCCTCCCTCCTGTATCTCTCTTCCTCTCCTGTTCTCTCCCTGCAGCTGGAGCCAGGAGAGAGGCAGCCAAGTTTATTTTCTCCATGGTGGTCCCTTTGGGGTGGCTGAGAGGCCCCCGCCATGCTGCTGCTGATGTATTAGGTGAGGGTCCTTTAAGTGATGTCGGTGAGACTCTTTTATTAGTACGGCACTTAATCTTATTGTTCCTGTTAAAGGATACTCGGTGCCGTCCTTGTTTTGTTTTTTCTTTCTTTCTTTTCTGAAGTATTAAGTGTGTGTGATTAAAGTCACTTACATCCCCTCTGCAGGAAGCAGGAAGTCATCTTAATCATTAAACAACAGTAGCATAGAAATCAAGAAAACTGAAAATATTCCATCTGTTTGTATGGTTTTTTTTAAAGTGGAGCTTCAGTTGGCAATGTTTTATAGAATTACTATTTACCAAGTTCACACATAAAATACACTAAGCAAAAATAGTGAACAGGGCCTTGCTATTTTACTCAGATCGCTTTTTTCTTAATAATAAAACTCACCATATCCCAAATCAAAACTCAAATATCATAGAAAATATCAAAGCCAAATGTTCGTTTCAGAACAGGAAGGGCTCAGGTTAGAGTTAGCATTTCACTAAAAGCTCAGCTGAGAATAAAGGAGTTTACTGACTGATTCATGTAACACTTTGGGCGGCATGAAAAAATAAAAAAGAAGCAGCTAGACTCTCAGCATTTCTCATTTCAATTATAGGATATTCTAGCATTAACAGTCAAGCTACAGCAATGTAGCCAATAAATCATCAACACATCAAAGGACTTGTGTGATGATGATCCTGGCTATATCTGCAAATTTACCAAAAGATGGTGTTATGAAAAACAGGCTATCTGGTAAAATCAAAAGCAGGCCGGCATAAACATAAAAGGTAACTAGGATAACAAAATAATAAGGTCTTCTGTAAACAGCCCATATTTAGAGAAATATGAAAACAAATTCATTTTATTTAACGTGATTTTTTTTTTAAAAAGGTGTTTTAAGAAGAGTTTGACCTGTAGAGGTCAATGAGGTCCCAGGTCGGGTGTTTAGGTTCTTGTTTTTTTATGGAATCAGTAAAGAATCTGTTACCCACCCTTTTTTTCTCTCCAATAAACCGAGAAAAGCGAGAGAGACAGAGGGAGAGAGGCCTTGTGTCGGAGCGCATAAATAACTGTCGTCGTAACGTAAACACAGCGGTCATAACCCGAGCAAATTAAAACAACTGTTCTGGGCGGGATTAAAGTTTTCTATAGCTTTAAAAAAAATACCTCCAGTGCCCTCTGATTGGCTGAATGCTAATTACTTAATCCAATCAATGCACGCGCGAGAGTTGAGACTAAACGTAAATAAGTCAACCGCACATGAGAGGCCGCTCATATCTTAGTGATGTAGCTTCATAGATGAGCATGTTGTTATTAAACAGCCATAACAATTAGGTTAAGATGATAAAAAGTAATATTCCCTTACAAAAATGATACGTCTCACACTGGCACCCTGTTTATTTACCTTCTCCTGCGAAGTTAGCAACGAGATAAACCTCATTCGGCTTGTTTACGCCACAAGAAGACTAACTCCTTTATAGCGCCCACAGGATCTGTGAAGGCAAAGCGTTTGTTTATGTAATGGCTGCTTCGTCCACTGTTATCTTTCAGAAACAACAGAGGGAGACTCGGCCTATCTGCGCCAGCGCTTTGTTTGGGGCGCAGGCTCTGCAGGGACGGGGAGATAAGGAGGGTTGCCAGGTCAGAGTATTGGCCCAACACAAGAAAGAAAAATAAAACAGTAATAATTAATTACACAGAGTGCAAAAGTGGTACAAATATATTTCATATACTACATGTAATCTGTACAACAATTTGAGACAGTGGATAGTTAAATTTTCATGTGCTTATCCAGCCATCCATCTAAACATCCACCCATCATTAGACAGTCGTAAAAACAGGCCTGCATCAGTAAAAATGGGTCTGCAGATTTTTAAAAGCAGTATAAAGTTTCTTTGAACCAGCAAAGAGAAAAGATGACAATGCACTTAAATAAATGATTTGTTTTTACGGGAACGAAGGAGAGGCAAAACTCCTCCCGTTATTCCCACTCAAAGTCTGCGGAGATGAGACTTGCATTTCAGTCATTATAGGTTTTTTTTCCCATTGTTCCTTTAAAAAGGCAAAGAGATGGCCACTGAGCCGCATCATGACGCCGTAGTTCCGCACAACCTGGTTGAGTTCAGCATCTCCTTCAAATTGTTCTCCGGTTTACCTGCAACCATGAAAGGCCACGTCTGCGGAGGGAAACGCAACCAGTTAGAACGTGCATGTTATTCACACAAATTCAACCGAAATCCGAATTCAAAACTAATGTGCGTGGAGTTACCTGCAGGTAAACATATTAAAAAAAAAAACATAATAAGCATCAGTTCTTCTGGATCAAACACAGTTACTAGGTTTTCTTGCGTTTAATTAAAACAAGTTTTTTCGTGACAGAAGCAGCCAAGTTAGGCTATAAATTGGATCATTCCTTTCATGTTATCTGGCTTCATAATGACCGATTAAATACACTAATATTTATATTCATTTAAATTTTATTAAACTGTCTTTTGAACAGCAGGTTCCCCTTTCTCCCGCTTTCTTTTCTTTTTTTTTAAATATAATTTTTCTTTTGTCATCACATTACTCCAGAGGGTTATTTTGCGCAGTTTTAAAATATGCGTCATTGCAACATTAATTTAAACGTTCCCCTCAACAAATCACTGACGGCCTAATGATGACCTTACAGAGGTCTGTAGTCTTCATTAATTCTAAACTGTCGGACATTTATTACGCTTGCATGAAGCAGGTTGATTGCACCTCTTTTATGCACCTGCCTGGCGGGCTGTCACCCTCACCTGACACGTTGCTCCTCCGGTAACTAAGGCCTGGTGCGGCCTTTGCAGGCCACGTTAAAATAACGTCAAATTCAGTTGTAAGTTTAATTAAACAAAATCAAAAACTTGGGTTTATTTGGTTATTTTTTTTAATCTGTACAATTTGACTAAATTATTAACAAAAAACTCCAAAACTGAAACTGGGGGGAGCACCACGTATAACCCCCCTCCCTCAAGCCCACTCTCACCAGGTTAACAGGGTGGATATATCCATTTTCGTATTTGTCGTTGGCCAATATCTGCCGGAGGTGCGCTATGTAGCTAGACGCCAGACGCAGTGTGTCCAGTTTGGAGAGCTTGGTATCCGGTGGTACCCACGGTAAGGAGGTCTTCAGCCGGGAGAAGGCTTTGGACAGGACGCGCATCCTGGCTCTTTCCCGGGCGTTGGCGGCGTTCCTCTGCACCTGCTTGCCCTCCTGCTGTGCCACACCCTTAGGCGCCGTTTTCCTGGAGGTTGTCTTCCGTTTTTTGCCAGGCGCATCTCTCCGTTCCTCGTTTGCGCATGGGCCCTCGCAGTTTGAGCTCTCCTCCGTGCTTTCGTTGGAGTCTTTACCGGAAGAGCCAAACTTCAGGATGCCGTCCAGGAGCTCGTCGTCGACATCGCTGAGAGACCCGGTGGACATATTTGAACTGCCTTCCACTGGAACGGGTTCAAAACATGAGAGCAGAATTCTCAGGCTGAACAAGAACGAACAGGGCGCGTAAACGTACGCTGGACGTTCATGAACAACTCACAGTGCGGACACGCACAGACTTCTTTATCTCCGTGGTCAGAGAGGGCGTTACCACACGCTGGGAGGAGACAGTGGTGCTGATCTTTCATGGTTCCCCAAGGTTTCGAGGATCCCAAGGGACCCTGGATGAGTCTAAGACGTGGAATCTTTAATTAATGTTTCATTTTAAATATTATCAAATATTAAAATATTAATAAAAGACATTCCTCATAAAAAATAGAGAAATGTAGATTTCTTTCTTTCTTTCTGGTGTAACAAGCATCTTTTATCAGAGTGACTGAAAATTATGCTCCCAACTACATTAATGTCCACCTATCAGAACTATACATTTTAAGGTAACATTTTCTTCACTGTGGTTACAGCTGCACTCTTCAAACCATGCAGCCTGAAGTGGGGTTCTTAATGAAGTCACTGATGAAAAATATTTTGTATGTATTAGTTGTAACATAAATAAAGATGTGCATTCTTATAAACTGGAAATTATCCAACATTTTGCAATAATCTGTAAAAGTACATCAGTCGTTTTTAGGTTTCAACCAATCATAAATTCATTAACTTGATTTGTGCATTTAAACATATACAATCAGACTACGAAAGGATCACAGTTTAGCCAGTTCTGCTTATAGTGTCTGCATAACTTTCAACACATCTCGCCATTTAACAGAATAAAGTGCAAGGACGGAGGTGGGGGTGTCACGTCTCAAATGGCAAACTGGCGCCTTGGTCCCCTCTGATGTAATAGATACCTGGCACCCACAATCCCCTGTTTGGCCTTCCACATCATTCCACACTGATGCTCCATGCACCAGCCCACTCAGGGCCAAGTCCAAACAACAGAGGTCTCTGGAGCACTTTGGAGCTCCAGTGGGAAACCTTTGGGGTACACTACTGATAATCCTGTGCTTCCTGTTCACTTACCTATTTTCTATCAACTGTTCATTCTTACACTGAAATATGACAAGTTTGCATGAAGCTGAGGTCTTCCCTCCTGGGATGCGGGGTTGTCTTTAGGACTGTGTATGTGCGAGCAGAGCCTGAGGCTGCACAGCTGAAGTGTGCAAGGATAAGAGGTGTGTCTCCTGAGAGCTGACCTTTAAACCCTGTTGCTTCCGGTGTCGCAGTGCATCCAAACTGGCATTATCTAATTAATCAATTAGAAACACTCAGTGAAAACCTTCCATTTCAGTTGTGCTGCATTTCTTCAAGTGTGAAAGTCTCACAAAGAAAAGAGGAACTGTACAGTATAGAAAGAACAAAGCGCTTTGGAAAGAAATACAGGACAGATGCAAGGAAAGGGGTAAAAAAAAAAAGAGAGCAGAGAGAAAAAAGATAAGTGGGGGAACGAAGGGAGAAGAGCGAGAGGAAGAAGGGGGTTTAATCTTCTGGGTGGGCTGGAAATCAAAGCACTTAGTTGAAAAGTAATAATAGAGTCTGTTAGATTGATGATCACCTCTGAGATACATGGATCCACCAGAGAGAGAGAGGGAGAGGGGAGTCGAACAAAAATAGCTCATGAAAACTTTTTTTTCCTGTCCTGTGTGTCGATGAAACGCAGGCCCTGATATAACACTGTCAGAAACGTCATTTGTGCACTAACCTAAATGTACATGTGGGACTATACGACAGAGAAATCATTTGTTGTGAGTGGGCGTGTGTGAGTCTTGTAATTAAAAAAAAAAACGGTCCTGGAAGTGTTTAGGAAATCCTTTCAGTGGCTGTTTTGCCCTCTAAGAACCTTATTCATACTCACAGTGACATGAGGCAACAGGTGGAGAGGGGGCGGTGAGAGAGATGGAGAGAGAGAGAAAAAAAAAAAGAGGAGACCTTGGCACTTATGGAGGGACATGCTGCTAATTAGCCGGTTTGGGGCCAAAGGTTAGGCCGGTTGTGTGATGTCACCAGGAAGGGACAGGTTCCAGATGTTGTTCACAGGGCCACCGAGGGGGGACATCTGATCCCATGTGTCATCATCATCTCTCTCTGTCTCAAGACACATGCACAGAAACGCCTCTGTTACACGGATAAGACAAGAACGTGTTAAAAAAAAATCATCCGAGAAAAGAAATAGGAGAGAAAAACGGTGCTGTATCTGCAAGGGGCCAAAACAATTAGCGTCTTGACTACTAATCAAAAGTTTAATTACCAGAATGTCGAAAATGAGCTGATTACATAATTTCAATTTGCTTTTCCATGTGTGAAAGAGTGAAATATGGAGGTAGGCAAACTCCATAATATTCCTTCCTTTGTTTTTGCAGGGGAATGTACAGCTGTGCAATATACAGAGGTTACAATGTTTGCCACTGTACTGTGAGGCCCTACAGTCAGTGTTATTCTGCTTTGAGGTGCTCTCACCTGAGGAGCTGAACTAAACCCTGCAAAGGTTGTCAGCCAATTAAACAAGCAGCATGTGTTTGATCTGTGGGAGGAAGTCTCAGAGTCTCACAGCAAGCACTGCATTCTCCATCCATCCAAAAACCTTTAAAAATCAGATCAGATTGTTTTTTCCCATCAGTGTAGAGGTGAAAATAAACTGTGACTGAGAACTTAGGTAATCTGTCAGGCCCGTGTACTGTAATGTCTGGACTTTTTTCCACAGAAAGCACAGGCTTCATTAATGTAGCAGGTCACTGCGCTTTGTTTTCAGGCTGTCAAACATGATAAAAATGGTTGTATTTCTGTGTCATTTTGTCAAAGTCATAAAAAACACAGCAAGACAAACAGCTCATAGGGAAATGCATTGCAAGCTGCAGCATTATAACATTATTCTTATTCTCATAACATCAAATGCAAAAAGGAGAGATTTAGTGTGCAATTTAACCTGTTACTTAGAGATCCATCTGCGCACTGACACAAGTTATCAGAGAGCAACAGCAAAGAGAATATTTTTTATCTTCATTTTTTTACAGAGCAACAACGACCAAGCTGGGCTTCAATTTCATAAAACGTGTTTCTAATTTGATTTCGTTAGTCCTGTTTCAGTCTGTGCGTTTGCTTGAAAAGGAGAAGAAACCGAGGGACACCGAGTTACCGTGTGAAACAGCCGATGAGCTCCTGATGTTCATGGAATAAAGCAAAAACATTGTTGTATTTATTGTTAAAACAATCCATGTGGATGTTTTTGTGATTCAAAGAATTGAATGGGAAAAAAAAAAGATGACTACAGAAACTGTAACTCTGGATTGAGTCTTAGGCCGAGAAAAACATCATCCATCTAAGTCTAAGCACTTTCCCTGTCCCTTATCACAGCTATACTCCCCCAGCACACACACCCATGCACGCACACACACTCATGCATATGCACCTCAGTTCAAGTGTCTCTAAAAAAAGAAAATCAAAGAAAAATAATTAAATGAAAGGTTGCAGAGAGTGCAAAGATCCAACGGGGAGAGGAGAAAGCAGGGCAAAGGGATGTTGTGGACAAACTGAGCAATAAGAGAGAATTATGAACATGCTTATGGGAGTGGAAATATCATATTATATTTCAAAAAGACAAGACTGCAATCCTTTGATATTCAGTGACAGGAACATCCGGGAAAAGGCAAACAGTGATTTTCCAGAATAAGACTAATATTCTGTCACGCTGTAGGTTAATGACCTGGAAGTCTTGTCCTTACAGTGTGAGGGAGCTGGACTGTAATGGTCTTTGGTATGCGAGTACACATGAACACTTATGTGTGTAAGTGGACTGAGTTTCACAATACGTGTGACAAATGGATATGGATATGAAGAAACAGGGTGGTATCTTGGAGAACGATGGAATCGGCGAAGTTGGGTTTTTTTATCTGAGCAAATGCAAAATGCAGTTTTTTTTGAATGATGAATTTATTTGTCAAAGGAAATAAAAGTTATCCAAACCGTCCCGATCCTGCATGAAAAAACAAGTGCACACAAACCTGAGAAGTGGTGGTGAGTCTTTCACATCACTGTGGACGAGTTTTGGCCCACTCTTCTTCATAACCCTTCCAAAAAGTTCAGCTTTTGTTTCGTCAGTCTGCTGAATATTTTCCCAAAAGTCTTTCACCACGGATACCATTTTTTTTCCTCCGTCTATTTCTCATTGTTGATTCATGAACACTGACTTTAACAGAGACAAGTGAGGCCTGCAGTTCTTTAGATGTTGTTCTGGGTTCTTTTGTGACCTCCTGGATGATTCATCAGTGCACTCTTGGAGTCATTTTGTTGGGTCGGCCACTCCTGGGAAGGTTCACCACCAGTTTTTTTCCATTTCCAAAGTGAATAAAGAAACATTGGTGCATTTTAAGATTCAACCTGTTGAGTGTTGAGTAGAAGGATAAAATAACAGACAGACAGAGGTCACTAACAAATCAACATTTCTGACAGAAGCACAAAGGGATGTGATTAAAGAGCTGCAGAGCAAGAAGAAAATCACAAAATTGCATCGGGACCTATCCACAGTCTGTCAGTGAAATGAGAAAGTGGTATTACGTAGTGATGTCTCCACACTGAAAACATATGCATACAGTTAATTTAAAAAATATATATATTTAAGTTCAACTGGCCTGGGTTCGAAGAGTTGCATGCCGGAAGTAAGTGAGACGTAATGCAGCTGCAGTTCAAGTGTGTTTGTATGTTTTCTACTACAGTTTAAAACATTGTCTAACTTCTGCTGCAACCTGTGGTCTGACTTGTGGCCCAGTGTGTGTGTGTGTGTGTGTGTGTGTGTGTGTGTGTGTGGTTTCACTGGGCAGTATATTGCAGAATGGGACCATGCCGGGCGTCAGAGGTCTGGTCTCTGTCACTGTGATTGAGGTTACAGTTTATAAACACAGAGAAGGAGAGGAATCCTGTTCAGTTTTCTATCTCACACAGCGGTAAGATTTGGATGAGTGTGTGTGCAGTTTGCATGCAAGAGTGTGTGGTTTGATCTACCAACAAGGGCAGAGCTCCCAGCACCGCGATGCTTCAGGTCTGGTCAGTTCAGTTTCGCCAAAACAAATAAAGTCAAGATACAGACACACATTTAAATGACATCATACACCTATATGTTGTTTTTCTATGATGTATTCAATTTTAAGTCTTTAGCACAGCTAAAGCTAACAAGTCCTTTAAAGAAGAGAGATTTAAGATTTTTTTATTTTTTGTTACAAAGACCAAGTCAAAGTCCAGATCGCAACCTGATTTAAATACTGGGGCGGGACTTAAGCTGTGCATAAGTAAATGCTCACAAACCTCAAGGAACTTTCCTCTATTCTATTCTATTCTATTCTATTCTATTCTATTCTATTCTATTCTATTCTATTCTATTCTATTCTATTCTATATCCCTTATATATAAAGGATGCTGCAATATGTTACCTCATAAGTCAAAGTAATATTTATGCATAATTAAGGTGACTGAAGCTGTATGTATAAAGCACAGAATAATCAGAATAAGCTTGTTTACAAACAAACCGGTTAGCCGGTGGATTGTAGATGCTGGACGTCCATTACATCAGAGGACAGGATGGAAACCAAACAGAGCAACAGAAAAGCAGGTTTGCCAGCACGTTCACAGCTGTGAAGGAAATCAGAATGAAAGAATCTGAGCTCATACCGAGCCCGTATGAGATGGGAGTTAATCAAATAAACTCTAACTCTCCAAATCCCAGCCTTGACTATCAGAAAGAAGACTCAGGGATGCCAAAGTGTGAAAACAAACAGTCGTAAGCCTCAGCTTCAGTGTTTTTAGACAAGTAGATCAGAGCAATGCACAAACACATACTTAGATTTTAATGAGCACTTTGGCACACTTTGGGTTTTTCTGTTAGTAGTGTTTCATTTGAATAGAATAGAATAGAATAGAATAGAATAGCCTTCATTGTCATTATACAGCTGTACAATGAAATTGGAAATTTGTTTGTTAGTTGTAATTAGAAGCCCCTTTGTATTTTTATAATTTTCCATTTAACCTTCTTATATTTCATGAATAATCATTTATGTCCTGATGATTTCATCTTGCCTGTTCTCACAAGGGCAATTTAAGAAAAAATCAAGTATTTTTTCACACAGAAATTAGAAAGTCTTTTTTTTTTTAAATGGGTCAAATATTGTTTACCCATAAAAATGTGTCTAGTACTGCAAAGTTTAAAAGGGAAAAACAATATGTGAGATTTAGCGGAAGAGTTTTGTGCTGATTGGGATTCGTTTGTTCCAAAGTGCAGCTCATTGAAAACAAACTCTTTGTATAATGCTGCACCAATCTAATCTCCCACTGATCTCTGAATAAAAGGAGGTGTAATGTCAGAAATATCATTACACACACCTAATTAAGTGCAATGCTGGACCGTCACTGGCATTATTCACACCTGATTAGTCAGGCTGTTGTTAACACAAAAGGCGATGATGGAGAGGGATGATAAACAGTGGTGCACTCTTATTGGCTGGATCAGGTTTTGCGCTTTGATCTCCATCCTCCTCATCACTCAGGGGGAAGCGACAGGTGTGTGTCTGTAGAAGTTCTTGTAGCATTTTTAAATAATGGGATGTGGACAAATTCCAGGATTGTTACAAAGAAAAATAATCTTTTTTTCTGAGTGTGTATATTAGTGTGTATATTTTATTCATTATCAACATGACTCCTGGCATATTCTGCAGATGCAGAGGTATCTTTATCTTATTGGTCTTTATTTTGAAAATGAACTTTTTTCTACTCTTGCAAATGATCTCACCATCATATCTCTTCTGTCTAGGCAGCCTGGTTAGATCATACTTGCACAGACCGCTCATACACACACACACACACACACACACACACACACACACACACACACACACACACACACACTCTCTATGGCATTCAGTGGTGATTTCTGCAGCTTGTGATGTAAAGGGAGA
>VOQJ01000408.1:9596-30453 GCA_015052665.1 Apistogramma diplotaenia | reverse complement strand
TATACACACACACACACATAGTCTTTCAGTCATTACAGCCCATGTTTTGTTTTCTTAAGTGAGAATTTACAGATTTAATTATTCTCAAATCTGAATATTTGCGTGGGAAGATGAACCTTCCCACACTGCAAACCTTTTTGTTACCCGGGACGCCCTTTTCTTATGAGTCACACACACATTCAATAAAAGCGGAAACAATTAGGTTGAAACTCGACAACAAGACAGTTGATAACTTCAGTAAACCTTCTGAACTCCAAAGGAGGACATTGTGGGCCTGTAAAACGCTGATCCTCATGTCTGATGAGAATGGGACGCCAATATTTTATATCTCTGTGGAGGACTGGGAACACAATATATCTGACACAGCTTTATTGGCTTACTCTTTAATGACTTCCTGCACAGAGTGCGGTTTAAGGAGAAAAAGGGGAGTCTAACTCACAGACAGAATTATTTCTATTCTCTCATTCTGTTTTTGGACTCTCTTTGAACTATATATACCCTTTAACTCATTACCTACGCCTGCTGCTCAAATACATTCACATATTGTATGTTACACATGTGTCGCGATGATTAGTCATTCGCTGCTTAATGTCGTTTGGAGAGACAGTAAAGTAAATGCCTGTTCAACATGATAAGTATATGACCTTGTACGTGTATTCCTCAGTGTACCTCTGTCTCTCTCTGAGCAGCTTAGATGGGGATACTAATGAGCGAATGTTCTGATGATGAAGCCTTTTTTCCAAGAATCTTTTCTCCCAAATGCCCGTGGCCTTTGGATGACTCCCCAAGGAGACCATTAATTTAGATATCAGTGTGTGTGTGTGTGTGTGTGCGCATATGCGTGGGCATGCCTTTTGTGTGTTGCTCATATACGCGTGGGAGATTTTTTTTTTTTGCTGCTTTATTTTATCACTCACATATACAAGTGCGTGCAAAAGCAGATGTAGTAGAAAGTGCAGCTCTGCATAAAACACAACAATAGCACAAACAGGGCGAACAATCCTCCCAGAATCGTTGCCACTAAAACACAACACCCTCTTATCACATATCCCTCCTTCCCCTGACATCATTCTACACCTTCACCCCAACTCGCTCCCCAAATGCCACCCAAAAACATCCTTCCGTGTCAACGCCCCCCTCCCCCCCCCGTTTTCCACCCCGACACAAAGTTAGGAAGATCCACTGTGTGTGTGTGTGTCTCTATCTCTCACACACAGACACACACACTTGCAAACACACATGAAGAAAAGGCCAAAATCTTTACTGTAAAAAGTGTATTTGATCTGTACTCTTGCATAGATTTACATGTCCAGCATATAAAGACAAACAGTGATGATGGTGCATTTTACTTGTGATTACGCATATACAGTATGCATATACGCATATATTATCTCAAAAGGTATGTAAGAGAACAGAGCTCCCACCCTTCCACCCACCTACCCACCTACCTACCACCTCCACCCCACCCTTTCCCATGCAGTGACGTGCTTTCCAGCAGCCCACGTGGTTTCCAGCTGTGATCGTTGGGCGCTTTTGAGACACGCTCCTTCATGTTCTCACAACAGTTTGTTTTCAGAGTGCTCTGTTTTGCACAAAAAGAGGAAGAAGCCACTCTTCCACGCTTACAGCACCCCGTTTTGCTATCTAAACACTGGCTGGCTGTCTGAGGTGCTGACAAAATAGCCAATCAGGCCTAGTCTGCCAGCAGATTGTATATATATATAATTTTCTTTCAGTGGTTAGCCCTTAAAAGTTTTTTTTATGACCAAAGCACATTTTACAGCTGATCTATTCTCTTTTTAAATTCTCACTGCCAATAATTTACAGCAAAATTTATATTTGCCAAGTTTGGAACAGTTTGTTGTATCACTTCTACATGTGTCATAGCTCAGAATCAGGGCTGGCTCCATTGTGTAGTGGCTTTCACATTTTCCTAACAAATGAAAGACCTCCTGTGGGGATCGTGTCAGGAAGGGCAGCCAGCAAAAAATCTGTCAAATCAAATATGTGCCGCTACCTGCTGTGGTGACCCCTTGTGAGTAAGGGAGCAGCTAAAAATAGAAAACATATTAGTGTCTATGATGGTGTTTGTCATTTTGTTGTAAAGAAGACTTTGCACATGATGAATTGCTCAACCCATATATAATCAAAAATAATTCCTAAGCTCAGATAAAAACAGGCATAATCCCACTATAAAGAAAAAAAGTTGGTGTTATTTACATGTGGTGGTATCACTCTGTTCTGGGACCTCCTCTTGATAACATAAGGCTCAAAGAGCACGCTTCCCCATCCTTCCATGTACATGAAGGGAAAGCCACAAAATGAAACGATGACGGGGACGAACATGCAGATACACAGCAACTGTATGCAGGCTCAAGCAGCTTGAATGGTGTCATCTATGTGCTAATTGGTTACGCAGATGGGTGCCAGCTGAGCCATCAGCTCATGTGTGCTGGAAGTGAGATCAGCTGATCTGCAAGGATTTGCTGCTGAGTTTGACATTGCAGCTGCGATGGATTGGTGACCTGTCCAAAATGTGCTTTCTTTCGCCCTGCTGAAAATCAGCTTCAACATAAGCTCTGGTCTCCCGCAAAGCCTAAGTTGGATAAACAAAAACCATTACCACAATATGAATGCTAATAATGTGAAAACAAGAACAAGTCAAAGTGCTACGCCTGACTTCTTTAATATGCCTATCTACTTAAGAAACTTGGCTTTCATCCTGAACCAGCTGCAGCATTGTTCTTCTGAAAATCGCAGGTGCTGTCTCTGAGGACTGAGGTTGCATCAGAAAATGCTCACAGCGATGTCATCCTTTTCAGAACTAGTCTAAACACGGCTCACTCTGTAATATTTTTGCAGGTGTGTTAATGTTAGACCTGTATGTCTGGCATGATGAGTGCCGGACTGATTGTCTGAGCTCAAGCTCACCTCTGGAGTTGTGATGAAAGGGAGAGATGGTTTAGCTTCTTTATATAAACCCCCTTCTTGTCTGACAGACTGTGAAAGTATGCTCTGTCTGACTGCTCTGCTCTACAGTTCTCCTTAGTGTTTGGGTGCGTGAACAGACAGGGAGAGTGGGGTCCTCTGTTGCTCTAGGTTGCGACTGTTTTGTGTCAAAAAATCAGCTCCTCCCTACATGAACTCTGCTGAACGGTATAAAAATATGCAATATTGTGTGTAGAATGCAGAAATTATCAGCCTAAAATGAATAAAATGGCTGGTACATTCCTTTTTTTTTTTAGAGTTAGGAAGTTTTTTCTTAGCATTGTGCAAAACTTGTCAAACATAATCCATACCAACAGCACCTGCTGAATTTAGGACCGCAAGGGATGGTGTATACGTCTTCCCAAGCAAGCATGTATACAAATATTTCACATAAGGCTGTCTATAAATTTGTGTGAGTGTGTATGCACTCGAGTCCAGTGTGCTGGCTGTGCCCCTGATGCCTGGCTGACTGGTCCCAGTAAGAGTGGAGCTGATATAAACAGGCTCGGTTGTTCCCACGTCTCTGTTTACACTGGGAGACCCCAGAGCAGCACTACCAGAGTACTGGATTCCCTCTCCACAGCAAACTCACACACTATCCATCTCTGTCTTATACAGGAACACTTACTCATAAGTATACACATACACTGCACGGGCATGGAGATACGCTATGCATGCTTCAAAGTGGAAATTCACCTAAGCAGATATTATTTAAGTGTTGCTGTTGTTTTATTTCCTTCCCCTTAATCTTATCACTTGGACCTTTTTCTTACTGTAAACATTCCACACACAGCCATCAAACCAAATACTGATCTCGGTTTTGCAACATGGCCACAAACACTCTTAAAAGCTCTCTAAGTCCTTTTGAAATGGGCCTGTGATGCACACCCAACATAAACAGAACTCTGGGGTCCTAACAAACACTCCCAGTTTGCAGGGGGAAAGTGAGGTCTCCCTTTGCGAGGGAGCTAACACGGGTTCAAAGACATTTGTTAGAAGTTAGGGGACAGAAAGAGACTTTTTAAATGGGATATTTCCTCGAGATTTTTGCAGCAAATTATGGGACCTAGTCAAAAGAATACCAAACTCTCCAGATCATCTTGGCATTCTGATGAAAACCTCTCGGAGCCTGGGAATTTATGGATAAGCTGCCAATATTAACCCCTGTTAACCGAAATATATTTCCACCCAATGAAAAATATTTGGCCATATTAATTATTTCCATCTTATGTTTGATAAATGTGTGGGTTAAATGCCAAATGTATTACTTTTCACTCACAAACAGGTGCTACACAGTTAGTCCGGGCAAAGTTGTTGCATACACATACAGATACAGTACACATACACAAATATTCCCAGAAACATAACAAAAATGATTTATCTCTCACTTTCCCTTAGTCACTCTCTCCTTGACGTGCACACACAAAGCAGCTTCAGTGATGGACCGTCTATTTATTCTTAGACATATTTGCATCTCTTAAACCGTAAGTGCTTGCATCTGTGGGTTTACATGCTGTATCTTATGACCTAATGAGAGTAAGAGCATTGTTCCCCTGGGAAGAGGCTCTCCCAGTGATATGCAGCCCAACAAATTGTAAACATACTCCTGCGCCCTGCGTCAGCTGTCTCACAACACACATAAACGAATGCACGACGACAATGCTCGTGGTCTGACTTTCCCAACCTGCTCTAAATCTGAACCTTTATAGTAAACATCTCAGGACATCTGAACAAGCCTCTTATGCAGGATGGATGTGAATTATAAGGCTATATTTCAGTGAGAGAAGCCCGGGATGATTAAATGAGAGGAGGAAAGACACAACTTGGTAACTAGGGAGGAAGAACAATAACAACAAGGCTGAATCATAAAGAAGTTATTTTGCTGTTTTGTTTGGGAGTGGGCCAGGAAGGAGAAGTGTTTGCAGTGCTCCGAGATGGGGAGCTGGGCTGCGGCACACAATGCACACGTGTTCATAAGCAAGTAATAAATCAAGGATATTAGCACGTACAAACAAATGCACACAGATCCGCACACTTTGAAATCTGCGATTTATTTAGCCAACTTTATCTCATAAAGATGATATGTTGTTCTTATCAGTTTAACATTTATGTAGTGTTGTGCAAAGCTAAAAAAAAATATCAAAAGAGCTCATATCACACCAACACAAATATTCATATATTCATTATCAGTCTAGCTAAAGGTCACGGTCCCTTCAGGGCGTGACAGCATGCAGGCACCTCAGGACTGCGTTCATTGACTAAATTCATTCATGAGTCACAGGAGCGGCTGCAAATTCTCTCATTGATAACACAAACATTCCCAGGAGCCTCCAAACTTTACTCCACTTTTGGAGGCATGTTCAGAATTCCCTGAGGTGTGTTTATTGACCGCATTTGCTCATGATCCTTGGAGATGCCACTAATCCACATGGATTAAATATCAATGCATTATTTTAAAAAAAAAAACCCACAGTTGTCTGGAATTGGTGTTAACATAAGCCTGTTAAGTGTAATGTTGGCAGGAAAGCACAACTTTAAAGACAAATTTGTGAATGCAGAATGTGGCTTCATTCAGTAAGCAAATAGCCCTTTTTTAAATGTTTGATTATTCAAACTTCTTTCAGAGCAAGTTTAACAATAATATTAAGCTTTGAGTTCAGTCACAATGACATGCTGCAGAAGACTAAACTTTCCTCATTTCCTCTCTTATGGAGGGCCAGCCTTCCACAAGGTGGTGCAAAACTTTAGACCAACATGGATCTTCTTGTTAGACATCTGGGTCACGCTGGACAACCACACTATTGTAGGGTGCATGTAATATTCTTTACTTCTTTGTAGAAGTGATTGCATTTATTCATAAGCGCAATTAAATTCAACCATGTTAAAGCATTCCCAGTGGTTCAGTGCATTCATTTCATGTGTCGTGGAAAGGTAGGCGCAATAAAAACACTGTCGATTTAACTTCTCAATAAAGGGACAAAGCTTTAAGTTTGTTATGTTTGTTTTTGAATATAGGTGCAGTTGTGATTGACCTCAGGTGAACTACAAAGAACAGGACCACAGTGACTGAAACCACCATTGACACCCTTGGGTCTAATTCTGTTCAAAAATCGGCATCAGATAAACTGAGAGGTCTAATCGGGTTAAAGACACTGAGCCAGTCAGACAAATGGGGTCCAAATGAGTGAGTGCTTTAATGAAAGACAGAGGTGGTATTCTGTACTTAAGTAGAAGTACAACTTATTTTAAAAAATATACTTTAGTAAAAGTTGAAGTACTGGTTCAATTTCTTTACTTAAGTAAAAATTTAAAAAATACAGGCTCTGAAATGTAAGGAAGTAAAAGTGTCAGGTTGTATAAATGTTGAATTCAGTGAATGAATCTCAGCAGATTTGGTTCAAACTCATTTCTGCTACACTTTCTGTAACTGAGCATGAACACAGCCTCTGTGCACCAGTCCAACACAGAGCTTTACTGTAAATACAGTACAGCAAGCTGACCTGTTTATCACAAAGTTAGTGTATCTCAGTTTGTTCTGCAGTCCTTAAATCTAATCTCTCTGCTTCCTCTCCTGTCCTCTTCATCCATCTCTGAGTAACTTCTCTCTCTTAACTCTCCCTGGAAACACAGCAGCTGTTCATGTAGTTAGCAGATACACTGTGATAAACTGCACACACTTTGTGTGTTTGCTGATATTTGTTGAGCACTTAGAAACATTGCAGTTAAAATTACCTGCCAAATGTTATTCCCTTTATTTTCACTCCTCTGAGTTGTGCTACCTAAGATGCTAGAAGTACCGCAAGCACAATTTCGTTAGTCTGGCCCCCTTTTAGTCCTGATTATAGCGCTATATACAGTATGATACATAAATTACATGGTTTTGCCTCTTTAATCTATTTGTGTGAGATGATTTCCATGTGTATATCAAGACTCTGGTTGCTGCACTCTGGATGAGTTGAAGTCATCCTACTAGTTTGGATATTCTAAGTCCATTTGAGATAAAAAAATAAAATAAAATAAATAAAAATTAACTTTTAATACGTTTTAAGTGGTAGAAAGCACTTCTGGTAACCTTTGTAATATGATTATCAAAACATCTATTACACATCCAGGAGTTAACATCAGCAATCCAACAAAAAGGTTATTGATGTTATTTTTTCCTCACAGAGCTAGAGTATTTGGACTTTAGCCTTGTTTAGTTTTCACTTTTTGTCCGTCATGTTCAGAGCTTACACTTGTATTATTATTTTTATCTTGACCTATTTACAATTTACAGTTGTTACTGTTTTGCCGTTTAAAAAATATGTAAGCAGCTATATGCACCTTAGCCGTAGAGGTTCGCGTTAGATATTATTTTGAAATTTTTATCCGGAAGTCGAATTTATTCTGACGGTCACTGGGTCAACTGATTTATTTTGTAAGACATAAGCGGAAGGTGTTGTGTTTGCTCCTTGTCATTTGTGTGCGGAAAAGGGGTTTGTCCACAATTTTTACTATTGTCCGCATTATTATGTCTTGCAGTAACATTATAGGAAAAGCTAAAGCGATAGCTGGATAAGTAAGATACAAACATCAGGCATTAACGGTTTTTAGAAAGCTAGCCTGCTAGCTAGCATAGCAGACAACTTTTCATTCATTGCTGCCTGTGTACTCTTCTTTGTTGCTAGCTAACGGACAGCCCTCTTCACAACATTAGCTAGCTGAGCAGTCGCGAAATGTCGTTACCTCTTTGTTTTTCTTAGAGTTCCGTATCAGTACAGTTATTAGCTTCAACACTGACTCTTTGCATGCAGTTAATATGTTGAATTAATTGGCGATTAGCCATAGCTAGCAACATTTCCTCAAACAAGCTTATTAGTTTAACCCTAACCCTAGCTATAACGCGATTGATTGTACAAAGCGACGGTTTGTGGATTAAATATGCCTTTAAGTAACGAATGAGTGACCTCGGGGTCATATTTTCTTGTTATTTTTGCTTGTTAGCAGCAACAGAAAGTAGCTAGCGTGTTAGGCTGGATCAGCACGTCGTACGTCACTGTTAATTTATTGACATATTAACTGGACGCTCACCTTTAAATTGGTAGTTGACTAAATAATCATTTATTTGCAGATGTCTGTGTGATTCGTGCTTTGCGTCGTAGTATTTCAAGTGGAGGAGACCAGCTTGCGGCTGAGGAGATAGATGAGCTGGTGATGTGCAGCTGAGGTGATAACCTGCCTTCCTGTCATTTTAACAGTACTTACACTGACATCCTAATTGGATTCGTAAATGCAACAAAGCACAAAAAAAAAAGTCTTCAACCTATTGATATAGGCGCATTGCACTACCTATTTTTGTTCAAACTTGTGAAAATATCAAATCAGCAATGTTTAAAAAGACTATTTATTTTCCTTGCTAGCTGCTGTTGTCTCCTTTTCCATCCATGGAATTATGGTGATGGTGGCATATTCGATGAATGAGTGAGAAGAAAAACCCCTGTGGTCCACTTGCTGCACCACACGCTTCCCCATGGATTCGAGTAACGATGAGGCACTTGATATTATTGTCACCAATGTGGTGGCAACTTTTCGGACCAGGTGTCACCTTAACCTCCGTACCATTGCCTTAGAGGGAACAAATGTCATCTACAAGCCTGAAGTAGGGGTGAGGCCATTGTTTTTGGTGAAACTAGAGAAAGCTTGCAGTCATATTAACAATAAGAATCGCGTTGTGAAATTCAGTTTTTTTTGTTCATCCTCAGAAAGTCCTGATGAAGCTTCGCAAGCCTAGGATAACTGCTTCAATCTGGTCCTCAGGGAAAATCATCTGCACTGGAGCAACAAGGTAGATGGACACTCATAATGCTCGTGCATGCACAGACATGTCTTCATCTGTCCTGTTAGATTGATCACATCAGCCACCACATGTTAGCCCAATTTTGAGGTTGATTGTGAGTGGCTGGTTTGCATACCATACCATACATTTCACTGATGCTGCTTTTCTGTCTTCATTTTTGTTTTAGTGAGGATGAGGCAAAGCTCGGTGCTCGTAGGTTAGCACGCTGTCTGCAGAAACTAGGTTTCAAGGTGAGAATAATCCGTTTTTTTTTTTTTTACATAGACATCACTTTAATAAGAAACTGAAATTTGATAAATATAGCTATACCAATGTCTATATGCAGAAACTTAAATAATACTATTACCTTCAGTGTATATAATAGAAAAGAAACAGGCAACCTTGAATTGTGAGAGGGCATTTACTTTGTAGTACTACTGACTGACTGTTTCAAGCTGTTTAAATGATATGGTGGTGATCAGCAATACAAATACAGTTGAAAGTTTCCCTTTAAATATTCAAGTAATCGTAAATGAAGATAACCTATAAATGTGCAGTCCTTACCTACACTAAGGGCATAATTCCAAAGAGGAATTCTCCTTTAATTATTGGAGCCAAAAAAGTGTTAACATATAAGAATACATGTATTGTCTGCCTATTTCGTGTTATCTGTTCAGGTGAGGTTTTCAGCCTTCAGAGTTGTGAATGTGCTGGCCGTGTGCTCCATGCCGTTTGCAGTCCACCTTATAGATTTCACAAAGAATAACCGACCCATTGCCAGGTAATGCAGTGCTGTACATCACAACTACTTAAAATCATTGCTTACATCATTATAACTATTCTGAATAAGCTGTAGTGTACTTTATTCCACTTGTCACTCCATAGTTGTAACACTTTATGCGGCCTTCTTTGGTTCATTAGCATAGTGTGATCCCATCCCAAAGAAAACTGTGACAATTGATTTTAAGTCCTGACATTAGCAGAGATAATGTGCATCTAAAAGCACAAATTAAGTGAGTAATTTTCTTTTGTTTGCTAGTGCAGGATGACCTCTAGTGGTTAGAGCAATACTCGCCACATTCCTTGCTTGCATCTGACTGTAGAGCAAGCTGGCTCTTAATTGTTGGCTTTGGATTTTTGTTATACAGTACATACTGTCTGACAAAATATAGCATGGCATGTAAATCATGTTTGTCACTCACAAAGCTGTCGATACAACTCAACCATGTGTCTGTTTCAGTTATGAACCCGAGCTGCATCCAGCTGCGACATACAGGATCAAACATCTAAAAGCTACTATACAAGTGTTCTCGACTGGCAGCCTCACAGTTACAGGTATCTGACTCATAGTTTAACACACCCAGACACACTGACCTATCTTAACCTTTTTTATATACAACTTGAAGGCATTCTAGCTTAAGGGATTGAGGTCATGTTGTCATGAATGCTTTTTGTAGCTTGCTGCAACCAGGTAAGCGGTTTGTAAATAACCCAATTCCTCAAAGAATTTTACTCAAGTGAAACTGTTTGTGCCTCATTTTGTATGACAAGCTGTGCATTAGTCTGAACTTGAATTTCCCCTTTGTGGGACAATAAAGGATGTTCTTATTCTAACTTGAAACAAGAAGGGTTTTTTTATGTCAGTATAAAATTTTGTTGCTTATTCTGTTCCCTTATATCTTATTAATTTGTTTGTTTTGTCACACCATGGTTTAGGACCAAATGTCCAGAACGTGGCCACGGCAGTGGAGCAAGTCTACCCACTCCTGTTCGATTGTCGGAAACCCCTCTGCAAGTGAAAAACATCGCAAGAAGATGAGAAATCTAATGATTGAGTACTCGAGACGGATGAAGAAGCACCTTATCCTTGCTTGGTTTTATCACTATGTGGCAACATCCACAAATGTCTGAACTCATTCACAGGCTGGGTTTGGATCTCACACTTCTAACGTCCCAAATTATTCCTGTTTATTTTTTTTTCCAAAATTTAGCATTGTTGTGATCTTGTGATTTTTTTTTTTTGTTTGTTTTTAACAGTGTAAACTTGCAAATGTCTTCCAAATTGAATATCCTTCAGCAGAAACGCCTCCCCCACACCTAACAGTGAAGGGGGAAGAAGTTATTTGCTCGCGCTTATTTACTTTGGGTGTTTCTGCATGGACACATAAAAGACCAGTTTTTAACATTGTAATTATTTTAAAGTGGCAACTACTGCAAAGAAATCCATGTGTTAAAACCAAGACGCCTCAACTCCAAACCTGTATATAAAAAAAGTCGTCCCATTTTCCACTTTCGCTGGGAAACAAAACCTCCGTCCAAGACTCGTTTGTAAAAGTCTTGCAAGGTAGTCCGTATTAGTCGTGTTGCTGAAAAACAGCAGGCTGCGAAGTGGATTATTATGAGTGTACACAATGTAAGAGCAGGTATATATGTAGACACATCCACTTACATTTTAAACTCACCTCAGATTTTCTTCTTTTCTTTGGTCAACCTTTCACAATAAGGCAAATTGAATTTCTTGTTGTTTCTTATAATCGTTTTTGTTTTTTTTGTTTTTTAAATGAACTCGAAGCAGTTTGCAAAATATGTTTGACGTATCTAAATGTTTTGCAATGTTGTAAAAACCTTTCAAGAATATTTTACTTTTTAAGTTGTTAAGCTGTTCACCGAACACACCCACTGGTTAGTCAGCATTAAAAAGGAGCTTTTTTTTATTAGCAGAGGATTAACAAGTTCTTGAAACACTGTCCAGAATTGCCAGTATACACACAAAGTAGTAAAAACTTAACATGAAAAACTCATAATTACAAAAGCAGCCACTCTGTTGAGTCGTATGGCAGCACTAACACTTGTCAAAAGGTTTCGTAATACATTCGTGTGGATTTTTTTTGCAGCAACGTAAGAGTGTTCAGAGAGGTATAAAGGCAACACATAGTTATGTATATAATAAATGCATCTGACAGGAAAAATGCTGATTAAAAGCTTAGACATGCTGTTTAATGTGTGTAAGATGAACTTTTTGAACTAGTGTCAACTGAAAATTTGTGGCACTTGAATTTTTGTATTTTGTATAAAAAATAAAAGTGAACATACTACCACTGGACTATTGTGTAGTGTGTTTGCTCTTTTGCACGACGTTCGTGTGTGTGTGTAACCACAGAGGGAGGCAATTCTCTTTTTTTCTTTCCTACAATGTTCTATACGTCGATTTACAAATCAGACTTTGCAGCATTTAAAAGGTGATGTGAGTGAAAAGGAAAGATTATAAAATATGAATATTTTAGTTGTGGGCATCCAGATAATTTTCTTAATTCTTAAAATATTTTCAGCTTTACTGATACTAATATAAAAAAAAATAGTCTTTGTTACCATAACAAATGCCAACCACACTGCATACGGCTACTGGACCTGATGAGTTGGTTTTGTTCCCTGGTTGTGTTTGAATATTCAGCATCCAGCCTTACACAGCTCATTGCATGTCCCCATAAAATGTAAATGAGGAGACAAAGTGTTCTTTTCCATGTTTCTTTCATGTGGGTTGCAACTTGTCCACTGACATAACTGGTATAACTGGTTCGACTTTTCTGTACTTTACTTAATGACAACAGACAACATTAAAATGATGCTGTGTTTTTGTAATGCACTTGCCATCTACCAAAGAACTGCCATTTTGGGGATTAGTGTCTTGATTTTAGTGTTATAACACCACATTTATAAAATTACCTCATATATATATATATGTTCTCGGGGGGGGGGGGCTGGAGTCCATTCCAGCTGACAGGGCGAGAGGCAGGGTACACCGTAGACAGGTCGCCAGCCTGTCGCAGGGCCAACACATGGCGACAGACAACCATTCACACTCACATTCACACCTATGGGCAATTTAGAATCCCCAATTAACCTAACCCCACTAACTGCATGTCTTTGGACTGTGGGAGGAAACTGGAGAAGATCCACGCAGACACGGAGAGAACATGCAAAATCCACACATAAAGGCACGGGCCAATGTGGAGCTTTTTGGGCTTTTACCAATTAACACTGGATCCTCAGCTATCATTTAAAAAGAAAATGTATGGATGTGTAATTTCCATCATCCTCCAACTGCAGCAGTGCAGTGAGATATATGGATCTTAACTGTATTATGATTGTATGCTGTCTTGATCCGTGCTCTTGCCTCTTAAATCAAATGTAGCACTGTGGGATGTTTAAGCAGTCAGGTGCCTGCTGGACTCTGTGGATCTGCTGCCCATCATGAGGGTCTCTTGAGGCTGAACTGGCCTTGAAAATCTCACTTTAAAAGTCTTCCTGTTGAACAACAAAAGGAGACACAGAAGGTTAAAAATGCATTTTACAAACCATATCTATTACATACGTTGATGCTTTGGTCAAATGTTGCCACTCACTTCTTAGCCAGCTCTTTAGAGATCTCCTCCAGCGTGCGGCCTCTGGTCTCAGGGACACAGAGGATGACAAATATCAGTAGAACAAAGCTCATGGCAGAGTACAGGAACATAACATTGGGCACACCGATGTGTTCTTTATAAAAGAAAAAAATGGAGAAAAAAAAGCAATCAATACAATACAATAGCATACTTGCTGCACATGCAACTGCTAAACTGGTTTCCTTCCAGCAAAAAATATGAGCGCCCAGTTGCCCTGGTTACTCTCACACCACAAAAGGTTTCTGGTTCAAAACTTCACATCAGTTGAGTTGAGTATGTTGCCAAGTGTGCGTGTTCTACCTCCCTGTATGAGTTTCCTCCTGTTTATTCCCACTATTTAACTGTCTAAAGACAGAAGTAGGCATAGCTGTGGGGTCTGTCCTGTGATGGACTGGTGATTTGTCCAGGGTGCACACTGTCTGACAGCTGGGATAGGCCCTCCCTGTGACCCTGAGCTGGATAAGCATTTAAGTAAATGCATCGATAGAATTTCACCTCTTGTCACTATACTAATTTCAATAAAATAAAGGTTTAAGTTGATTTATTTATTTTTTTATTCTACTGACTGATAACCTACTTCAGGCCCACTATGCAGGTAATAATATTTAGTTGCGGTCTTGGACTTCACTTCCTGTTGGACGAATTGATGAGATGCTTCTAATTATTTATGAAGAAAACCAATCATAAATCATCACAGTCCTAGACGTCACAGCCTTTCCTGAAAAATATATAAATCTTCATGTATGAAGCTGTCACTGTACACAATACTTGTTCATTTTAATTATTACTTGTCAAACAGAAACTCTACCATCTAAGTCTAGTAGTAAATTCTTCTGTAAGTATGGCACCGACAGAATAAGCTAGAACCTACAATAGTAAATTATAAGTAATAACATACACACCCGTGATGGTGAGGAAGGTCATTGAGATGAGTAGGTTTGTGGCCCAGTTCACAGCTGACACCACCGACACAGCCCTCCCTTTGACTCCCATCGGAAAGATCTCACTGAGAACAACGTACACCACTAAGAAGAGATTAAAGGACACACACACACAGACTATATAAAAAATTCACTAATAACGCATTAAAACAACTAATGCAGTGCATTACAGTTTTATACAAATTAAATTTTTCTGTAAATCTGGCAAATTAAAGGCCAAGATTAAACCTTCAAAGCCAGGCTTTATCGTCTTCTACGTAAACCATGTTGTTGGATAATTAAGAAAGCATTTTTTGGAACCGCAGGACTCGCCCCTGCTGGCCATTAGAAAGAATGCAGGTTTAAAGCACATCTGCTTTCGTTTCACTTTACAGAAGATGCTGCATGTGTATGCGAACCATAATGAATGGGTACTTACTTGGCCCAAGGCTAATTGAGAAGGCTGTCACATAAACCAGCAGGCTGATCAATGATGCCCACTTCAGTGTGGAAGACACTTCCACATGAGTCCTTCCTCCTACTGATTCCCACACCGCATCATCCTCTGTGTTGGTCCTCTGTATTGCTTCAGTGTTCCACTGGTTTTGGAGGTGGGTAGACAAAATGTCACTGTCCTCTGTGAAGGTTTTGTTTAAATCCCATGGCATGTGAGTGTTGTTTAGAGGGCTCTGACTATTGCACAGACTCGTGAGGTGAGTGTGACTTTGTAGAGTCAGTGTACCAAGAGCAGCCAGTGACAATCCCATAGCGACGGCACCCACACACAAAAAGCTCTTGGGTCCCAAACGGTCGACCAGCAACACAGCTGGGATGGTACCAACTACTTTCACCACTCCGAACCCAGTGGAGGCCAGGGTTGCTGCAGCATCACTGTTGAAGCCAACGCTGCGGAGAAGCGGTGAAGCATAGGAAAGGATGTTGGGCTGTCCAGTAGCCTGCTGGAGGAAGACCAAGGCCACGCCTGTTAGGAGCCGTGAACGTAGGTTAGCCTTGGCACTGAAAAGCTCCAAGAAGCTATGCTCCGATTCTTCTTTCAGGCCAGCCTGGATGTCCCTGAGCTCCACCTCCACACGCTCCTTGCCCCCACTTCTCATACTGGCCAGCACTTTCTTCGCCCGCTCCACTTTGCCCTGAGAAACGAGGAAGCGCGGACTGGGTGGGAGGAATATAAGTGCGCCTATTTGCAACAGTGCTGGAGGAATTACTAGTCCAAATGTATAGGCCCAGCCATGAGGTACGGTAGCAAAGGCATAGCTACAACCAAATCCCAGCATTACACCCACAACCAACATCAGCTCGTACAGCGTCACCAGCAGACCTCTCCTCTCCCACGGTGAGATCTCTGCAATGTACAGGCAGGCTGCTGTCCCTGACAGAGATGTTCCCATGCCCACTATTAAACGGCCAAGTGTCAGTGCAACAAAAGAGGCCACAGCGATGAGCACAACGGTTCCTCCAACTACTAGAGTAGCACTAAGGAGCAAAGAGCAGCGTCGGCCATAACGATCTAAAACAAGTCCTCCGGCCAGGCAGACGAGGAGTGCACCGAGCAGGTGGGAGCTGACCAGCAGTTCCTGCTCCCTGCAGGAGAGCGAGAGGAGGCCCCGCAGCTGCAGCAGGACCCCAGAGGTCAGGCCCATTTCATAGCCCAACATCAGGCCGCTCAGAGAGGCCGCTGTGGCTGCAACCACCAGCAGCCAGCTGCAGCCTGGAGAAAGGGACAAAAATACAGATAACAGTAAGAGAATATATCTTAAGATGATAGTCAAATCTAATTAAACTCCTGATGTCAGTGTCCAATCTCTAAGGTTCACTTTTAATCACAAAAAAACAAGACCATCATGGTAGTTTTACCCAGCAACTAAGCCTACTTTTGTTTTTTTACCATTATCAAAAATATACAGAAAGGGTTGCGGGGAACATTAGAGAAGAGGTGAGGCTGGAGTTGAGTAACCAGATGTGGACTTTTAATTTTGTACGGCACAGAGTGACACAATACATGCGATTCTTAAAAGAAACACGTGGTTCATAAAGGTTTGTGCTGATCTATACATGAATCCCCAGTGAAATCTTTTGAATTTTCTTTGGCATTAGTAATGCGTTCGACACTATCCCACACACACACACACACACACACATACACAAACATGCACATGCAGAAACCGTGCCATGACCTTCCCAGTTGGGGGCAAACAGGACTCCCGATCAAACAAAGGATGTGTTTTTTTTTTTCTTCTTGCGACTCGTCAAGCTCATTTGCATGATAACGAACTTGATAAACAGAGCAGCGACGGGGCTGCGTCCGTTCACCTTACGCAACAAACATTCAGTCAAGTGAGGCTGTAGGAAGAGTCCCCGGAAGGTTCGCCCATCCATGAAGGCAGTTTAATAGTGCTGACTGTGCGCAATTAGAGGTCAAGGATCACAAGAAGAGTGATGCAATGTTCTAAGGCTGCGGGTTGTGTGCACATGTGCGAGGAGTGCTTCACTTCAACTAATAGATTATTTTTTCAGACAGAAGAGGACGAACAAATACAAGACTGATGACTTTAGCATTGTGTTATATAATGCATCATTAGTTATGATATATTAGGTGATAATATGGCTGCACCTGTTATTAACTATACAATCGAAGGCTACACACTTAAAAGTGTATGTCATCGCCACAGTGGTGAAAGCTTTTATTACATTTGAATTACTTTTGCACACAATTCAAGAAGTCTGACACAGCTGTATAACCTCGGCAATCATTTCCATTAAATGAGTAACAGAGGTGTTTTTCCTTCTTATTCTACTGTTCTAATCTGGAAAACAACCCCATTTTTCATTCGTAAGCCGTGACATTTCCACACGCCATTTGATACAGTGAATTGTTCATTTTTAACCATGTGCTCGCCTGCCTTAGACACACATTTACTGCGGCTGGAGGGTCCACCACTGCAGAATGTTTTTTGGCCTCCCGTGACCTGTTAGCTGGCTTTATCTGACTACCAATGGAGTCCATGTACGGCAGAGGCGGCGCAGTGAAAGCAAAGTGTTTCTGCATCCAGGTCAAGTGCAAGGCTGGCAGTACAGCACTTCAGTATCTGCAGTACTGCTTTGCAATGTTCTGCAAGTGGTAACGTGATTAAAACTGAAAGATTGAAAATAATACTTGTAAACTTACTGCTGCAGAAAGTTTCAACATGTGCGGCTGGTCAAAATTCTACAGTCAGTAAGAAAAGTATCTGGTATTTACTCATGAAATACATTGTTTCCAATATGTAATTCAGCCAAATAGCAAGGCGGTTTATTGTTTAACGGTGGGTGGGCATTTAGTGAAACGTCTGTGTCACATTTCTGGTGACTGAGACACAAGAAATAAATTAGCATCAGCACCTTTTGGCTTAATCATAAATCAGACTTTGAGAAGCAGCTGTATTGCTTCAGCTCAGCGTTCCTGGAATTGATTTTCCTTTTTAAGAAGCAGTTTTACTGAGTTAGCTAGATGTCGAGCAAAACCCTGATTTTTTTTTAAGCTCCCGATGAGTGCAAAATATGGAAAATCAATTGGTTGCGTCCTTTTAAAAATATACCACTTTTAACACATAGTTCAGTCACATATGAAAGTGACTGTGTTGTGTTGTTTTTTTAATCATAGAGGGGTGCTTATGAAGAGTCTGTGTCACATATTTGATATTGTGCAACCAAGGTCAGCATGACCAGGACACAAGCATAAAAACAGTCGTTTTTAATTTTCGGCTTAATCATGAATCAGTGTTTGAAAACAGCTGATGTGAAGACGTTACATGTACAACAAGCTACTTTTCTTTTTTGCTTCAGCTTAATAATCTTGGAATTCATTCATCTGTTCTTAGACTTTTCTCACAAGTTTCTGGGTAGATCCGTCTTGACATTTAAGAATGTCACTTTATCTGATAAAAGCTGTTAATTGTGGCTGCTTCTACCTGGCTCTCTGGGTGAGGTCAGTTTTTGATTCTCAGCTGAGGGGTTGCTCGGGAGGTAAGAAGTCATCTTCTTGGTTTCACTGCTGGAATCCATCGTTAACCACCGCTAACAATAGGCCTAAAAACAGAACATGTTTAAACAAAACAAAAATCACTCATTGTACACAAAATAAGAAAAATCCACCAAATATTGATCATATTACAAAAATTCACATTAAAGGCTTGATTCTCTACCTTATGAATGCAAGAAAATTTTTAACATCATCCATGTGCAGCGTGAGGCTCTAAATACAGAAATATCTTGGTAACAGACTGCTGAGTCAGAAAATCAGGCTTAATTGATGTGGTCTTGTTTATCTATGCAGGTATCATCATAATTTACATAATAATATCCAGCAATACGAAGTGATCCAGACAGAAACATAACTGATTATCAAACAGGATCCTCAGTCAGAGGTTAAGAACCAGCTGATGCCTCTTTGTGGCTCTGGCTGGATAAATGCAGGTTTCCAGATGAAAGCCATGACATACATACCAGCTGTGCGATGGTCACCACAGACTGTCATACAGGGGTGATGACGGTGCGGCACGTTTTGCAATGCTGCAAGCTTTGCATGGATTTTTTGAAAGTGGCTACAGAACAAGTGCTCTCTCCTTTACATATGATCAGATGCCACTACAAGGCTGTAACAGCACTGGATCACTGTGATAATGTGTGTGACTGGTACTTTAGGATGGGTCCTTGATCACGTGTTTTTCTGTCCCTTGCAAATCTTGAGCTAAACTGCTGCAGCGTCGTTTTGTGGAGGCTAGAAATCGCAGAACACCATGAATCACAGACGTCTTTCGAGCCAACCGCTCAGATACGGACTTGTTTGCGTAAGAATCAGGAGTTTTCGCTACTTAAAAAGTTTGGGTTAACACGCATTTAGGCTGTAATGGCAGCTGTCTGCGGTGGCATTCTTCCTACCTGTGTTTCTGCTGCTGGCCTACACTCGTGCTAGTCGGTCCATTCGTTCACTTGTCCACAGTTTGACCGCTCACACTTTTTCTCAGTCCGAGTCCCCTCTCGCTCGTGTTAGCGCACACTCTCGGCTTGTTTTGGTAAAGTATTTGCTTAACCCCGCCCATTTTCCCCGCACGACCAATAGAAACGTCGTATTGGCCCCGGAACGCCTATCGCGAACTCCTATTGGACCAACGTGTCTCTCCATGCGTCTTTGTAATGAATAATGTAGACCTGCTTGCATGGGAGACTACTACTCTGCTGTCATACTCTGTAAAGAGTTTCTAATCTTTCTTTGGCATGGCTTCCAACCGTCACAGGTAACTATGATGTAATGCTTTCTGCTGTGATTTCTGCTATAAAACGGTCCGTTTTTAAAAAAATACACCTGTATCAATAATGCTCAGTCACACATACTGCATGTGACAACAAACAGAAACGGCCACCTGCTGTTTACTGAGTTTCCCGTGTCCTATTTCTTCGAATGCGTCGGTCACACCTGCCACTGTTACTTCACAGATGACAGAATGTGGCCCAACAAGCCTGGGGCGCGCTGTTTGTGCTTGGCCTGCTTTTCCTGATATGTATTTAGATATTCCGACCTATAGGATTCAGTGCTTGACCTTAAAAAAAAGAAAAACATCTGATCCTCTGAGATGTTTACCGAAGGTGTGAGATTTCTTATACATCGTTCCTTAACCAGTCACCTGTTCATGCAAGCCATTTGATCAAACTACCTCATTATTTCATTCATTATCATTTATTTATGTAACAACGAGTGACGAGTTTTAATAACAAATCTCCCAGCAAGTAAATATTAACAACATAATCAGGAGGCACGCCTCCTAGTGATAGTCCTAAGGTCAAACAGTGCATGGTGTCAATCAAATCAAATCTTTGTTCACCTATCAAAGAGGTAGAACTTGTTTAAAAGTATATTTTTTAAAAAAGGTGCTATTTGTAAAACGCCTACTGCAGGCTTGCAGCAAAAGTACAAAGTAAGCACAAGACTGACCCTTGTCTGCGCATAAATGTTACTGCTTGCCAACACGGCACTAAAGCAGCCACACGTAATGTGATTATGTGAGTATTACAGTAGAAGTCAAAGTACAAGAAAGTGCAACTGTGTTTTAGATGCTTGAGCAAATTAATGTCATCAAGTTCTGTCACTGAAAACTGAAGGCTGCAAAATACACCAATAAAAGTAAAAACAGGTGCATTGTTTTGATGACTCATTTGCCTAAGAATGTTCTTCAATCCCATCATGAAACATTCAGGACTGTGGAGCCACACCTCATTTATTTATATGCTGATTCAAAGAGCAGGTATTTCTTGTATTTCTGGAGGTCAAAGTTTTTCTTTTGACATGGGCACAGACAACTTAACAAAGAAACTATTTCACATTGTATCTTTAGGCATTTTGTTACCAGCAAAAAACATTCGTTTTCATTTCTTTGGTTGAATCTAAAAATGCCAAAGATAACACAGTTTGACAGGCATAAGGTGATTCCCAATGAGCTATTGGCATAGCTCTGCATGGTGTGCAGTTTCCCCTTCAAAGAATTTGAGGAAACTGGACAAAGTGGAGGACAAAAGAAGAAGTGACAGTTAAGAAAAAAAAAAAAAAAAAAAGGGAAAAAAAAAAAAAAGAGAGAAGCATCTAAAAAAAAAAAAAAAAAAAACCAACAAAAACAAAAAAAGGGAACACAGCAAAAAAA
>VOQJ01000404.1:86287-98901 GCA_015052665.1 Apistogramma diplotaenia | reverse complement strand
GAATGCCACCCGCGGCGAGTTCCATTTGAAGTCGGAATTTCTGAGTCCACAGTCAAAAATTTCAATACACCAGTGAAACTGAAAAAAAACTTTCAATCTGTACAACTACTGCTGTGCATTTGTGACTTGCTAAATGAGCCACGTGGATCAGGCTCGATCAATAAACACGCTCCCAGCTCCGACATCCGACTTCAGAGGTAAACGGATTGCAGCACAGGAGTAGACCAGCTCGGATGCTCCCTAAGGCTTGATTTGTGTCTCCTGCTGATCTCAAACTGGAGATCTTAATGTGTGAAAGGCAAACATGCTAAACACTACAGCATGGAGCCACATAATTCAGCTCAATCATAAAATGCTACATTTTCTCAGCCTGTCATCGCAGAGAGTTATGTTGTAAGTTGGAAAAATGGAAGCAATCATGAAGAGAAAAAAAAAAAGCAGCTTGAACCAACTTCCTCACAACTAATTGTGTAATTTTTGATTTTTAAAAAAATGTAAAAACAGCAGTAGGCTGGATATTCATGATAGACCTGATACTTAGATTATGGGAAGATGCATCGAACCTTACAGTTGGTTTAAAGCCTTCTGTATGTTAGCTAAACAGAAGACAGAATGAACTAAGGCTTCACAGAGAACCGTAGATAAGAAGTCAAGAATAAAATAAAATACAGTGGTGCCTTGATTTACGAGTGTCCCAACTAACGAGGTTTCTGAGATACGATCTGTCGCCAGGTCGATTTTTTGCTTAGAAACAACAACAACAGCAGCAGCAGCAGCAGCTAGGCCACAGAACGAATTAAACTCGAATGTCAAGGTGCTGCTGTATAGGGCTGAGAATGAGCATGACAAGAAGCCAAAGCTTTAATCCGTTTTATCTCATTTTCAAAGTAATGATTCCTAATCGCGTCACTTTAGCAAAAGATTACAGAGTTAAGTTCAGAACGTCCTATCTGTGAAATGGACAACAGATCTGTATGTATGTTCGATGTATAGTATGCACTACTACATAACTTTGCTTGCTTGTTTCAGTTTTATTTTTGCAGATGTGGAAAAAGCCACATTTACAAAGCAAGTTCACTTGTAATGTCACTTTCTGTCTCCTCTCTTTGGCGGTTTATCTACCCTGTACTTTAACTTCACTCATACATACCTCTTGTGGTAGACGCAGAGGCAAGCCAGCCTGGCGATGGTCTCTCCCTGTACCAGATCCTCCAAACAGATGGAGCACTCTCCACTGTCTTTACTGAGCACATCCGCTGTAAATGCACACACACAAACAATAATCAGGCTTTTTTCCCCCTCCTGGCTAAAATGGGCTCTGGAGACTGACAAGGAATTCTGGGCTTGACTAAATTGAAACTCTCACATATTTTCATCAGAGACCTGGTCAGTTTCCTTTCCAGGAAGGCCAAAGCCACTTTGATGGGCACCAGATAATTTGTGCATGGAAAACCCTAACAGTGTCACCAGCCTTTTAATAAACACAGCTCGGGAGTATTTTAGTGACACAATACTTACTGTTGTAAGGTAGAGGAGGAGATGTGAGGCAACTCAACAGGTGATCCTCAATGCGACCCCCCGGGAAAGGCTTTGAGCAGAAAGGACAGCGGATATCTGCGGAAGGCAGAGACGCAACAGAGCTGAGATTAACACAGTGTGTCACGGCGAGATATAAATGATAGATGACGTGCACTGAGCACAAGTGCTGTGTTTGGACATCTAGGTTACACAGGCTGACACCGCACACCGAGAAACAGACTGAAACACAGCCAGCAAATGATGCGTCCTCATGCCTGAGAGAGAGACAATGACGTCGCCTCGAGTGTAAGTGACCCGAAATAGCTTTATTTGACTGTGCGCATGGCTCAAACACTGACTCAGGCCTGACGGATGGCCATCGCCAGAGCAACTCGTGGATAGGACAGGCAGGGAGAAACAGTGCCTTTCTGCCCTACATTCGCCTCTTCCATCTATGATCCGCTGCCAGCAGTGAGCAGGCATGTGCAGTTGTGACCCATTTCCCTACACTTGCTGGAGGGCTGGCCTGGGAAATCCACCACACTGCTATGTTTTGGCTCAAAATGTCACGTTTGCAGTCACATCACCACCATCTCTGTGCATCCGATTATCTAATGCAGGCCCTGAGTGTGCCGTCTTTTTTTTTTCTCTCGCTCTTCATCTGCAGACTCATGTTGCCATTTTAAAGCAGCTTAACAAAATGTGTTTTTAGACGTGCATGCTGCAGGCTTTACCACTGACAACCACTGTCAACAGGCCCCGTGAAATGAAACGGCTTGTATATCACCACTTCCAGTTTTACTCCACAGCTCTGCTTCATACAATAGGTTCACTGATGATTTTAGGCAGTGAACAAAATCGGGAAAAGAGATTATCTGTTCAAGAATGTAAATTCCTCAGCAAATACATTTTGGTTTCAGACTGGCTTGATTGAGCGTTGCGCGTATTTCCGATGCAGTTATATCCAAAACTCTTGTATTTTTCTCTGAGTCGATGTTTTAATAAAAATCCACCTACATGCACTTATCTGTACTATTATTTTCTCTGACTGACTTCGGATTGATCTCAGATGTCTAATGAAATCCGATATTTTTTTCTTCTCAGGTATTGAGCAATCATTTCCCGACATCCTCAAGCTCCAACACATCCACGGATTTTATGTAACTTATGTGGAAAAATGCAGTGTGTGTAATCTTCCCTGGCATCTAAAAAAAAACAACAACAGCCAAACCGCAATTACTGATGCAGACCAACCCAGTTACTGAGGCAGATGTTATTTATGTGGCACACATAGAAACTAAATATTACATGCAAAAACAGTATATATGTGGAGCTATTTAAATGTGTTAACTTACTGGCATGGCGATTGTTAACACGGTAAAGGCCGATCCAAGCCTCTGACACCGGTCGTTGGTGTGTGCCTCGAACTCGTGCGGATCTTGCGCCAACGCGGGTGGCAGAGTGCCGATTCCCGGGCAGCCGCTCGGAAAAAGTGCGGTGTGGTGTGCGGCCCGTCTCCTCGACCTGCTGGTGTTCTGCGTCGACGGGAGCCTCCGGGCTAATACTGCCGTCGTCCTCGGGTTTCCCCTCGCTGTTGTTGTCGTCCCCGGGTGACGCCTGACCGATGCTGTGGTGGTCGGCGGGGCTGCCGTCGGCGCTCGCCCCAAGCTGCCCCGGGTCCGAGTCGCTGCCCTCCTCCGATCGGCTTCGGTTTGCCTCAGTGTCATCGAAGCTCACTGAAAAGTCGACGACGAGGCTGGTGGGCCTGGTGCAACGAGGTCGCCGACAGGAATCCCGCTTTGTACCATCTTTCCCGAAAGCCGAGGAAACCGCGTCTTCCTGTAGGCGACTTGCTCTCGTCCCCATCTCTGGCTGGCAGGCTAACTGAACTGGCTAGCTGCGCTGCTTCCTCAAAGCGAACTACCACCGAGCAAGAGGACGGATTAACTTCGAAACGACCCGTTCGATGGAAAAATACTCGGCAGGACGCTTTAAATAATAACCACTGCCTAGTAACGTGGCTCTGTGAACGCAGTAGCTGCAGTTAGACGTTTATCCTCCGGCCTTAGTTCGTCCTTACTATCCACATTTTCCTTTCTTTTTTGATGTGACCGTTCTCGCTGCTGCAGCGGAAATAGAGCGTTTGCGCTTCCTCTTTGCGTCCTATTCCGGGGTTTACGGTAACGTCATCATGTCACTTGATGACTTTATTATTTGAACATTAAACAACTTAAATATGCTTTTGTTGTGTGATTTGTTTATATACGGCCGTTATATTTTCTAAAAAGTACATTGGAATTTTTAAAAAATGTGACAGTTGGCATTTTTCTGGTTGGCACCCATATGTGCGTTATTACGGTAAAGGGAAAAAAAGGTATTCTCACCAATCAGTGCTCGTTGGCTAGCCGGCTGACAGGGCAGGTGTTGACACGGGCGACGTTTACGGGAAACGAGCAGCTGCTCTTGGCTTCAAGGAACTTCGAAACAGAAAATAATTTGGTCGCATATCTGACGGTAACATTGCGCATTCAACTCTCTACTCAGGGAGTTGAAATTGCTGGTTTTGTGGTGAGTTTCCTGCATCTAGCATTGATCCTTGTCGCTAACCAGGCCTGTGGAAACTTGAGTCACTTCAAAGAACGAGCAAATATTTGCTCTCATATTGAGTTCGCGTGCGAGTTTGCATGTGACAATTCATTCAGTCCAGTTATTGTTCTTTGGGTATCACTTATATCAGGTCTTCTTTTTTTTCGACTATAACTACACATGTTGTTTACATAGGGATACATGTCAGATAATTAACATTAAACAAGCTTTAACCACTACTTTTAACTCTAAAACTGGTGCAGCGCAGTCCAAACTTCTTAGTCCTTATTAAATTTTGTGTCCAGAATTTCACTTTAGTTATGAGCTACATTTGCAGTCTGTATCTGGCCCCGTTTATTTATATTTGATCACATTTTTGTATGTTTTTCATGCATTATTCAGTGTATTTCCTCATAACAATACCTGCAGTCTGTTGGGTGCTGTGCTGATATGTTTTCAGACTTTGTTCCTTCAATATTGATGGTTTTATTGAGTGACACGCCTTTTAATACAACAGAAGAGTGATTGTTCAAACAGTAGAAGGAATGCTGTTTAACCACTGTACTCTCAGCATTTATGCTCTCTAGAACCATATGTGTTTGTGATTGCGAGGTGTGGCCTTTGAACTTCTGATCTCTTTGTCTTCAGAGATGAGGGCCCTTACTCTGCAGCAGGCAAACCTGGCCCCAGGAGTGCAGCAGCAGCAAGCAACATGTGGGAGAAGTTTAACTTCAAACTATTCTCCTCCAAGTCTGGAGAATAAGTTTTTAGCTCAGACCTCTGTGATGATGCCCCAGCCTTCCTCCTCACTCACAGATTTTGCAACACAGCCTTCCTCTTGCCCCTCTCTCCAGCCCTCTAGACTATCTTCCACCTCATCCTCCCTTCTCTCCACCCCTTCCTTTGCAGCCTTCCTTACCTCTCCCCTCCTTAGCACCCAGAACAAGCTCCTAGCCAGTAGTTCACCTCATCACTCTTTATCTTTGACCTCCTCAGTCCCTAAGGGCTTTTTAATGTCCACTTCCCTGGCCAGTGGTGCTCTGCTCAGTCACTTTGCTCAGATTCCTTCATTCCTCCATCATGATCTCACAGTTGGAAAAGAGAAAAAGGATGCAGGAGGAGATCCAGATGATAGACATGAAATGTGTGAAGTGATCCCTTCCAAATCTGAAGAACCAAGCATGGTACATCAAATATTCCTCATTTGTCTTTAATTCAAAATAAATAATTTTTATTTAAACTACTGGTGCATCCCATTTTTTTATTTCATTTATTCAAGCAACTTCTTGAGGACAAAATTAGCGAAGCCGACGAGACTGATGCTGCGAAAACCGCGGCGCTGCCTGCAGTGGAAACAGAGTTGGTGGAGCAAGAACTTGAACAAACTGCGGTTATCAGACAGGAGGAATTTGGAGAAGTCGAAGGGCAAAATGAGAAGGCTGAAGAGCTGAAAGACAAAAAGGTTATAGAATTTAGTCGTGTTGGTGTTCTCAAGTTTACGTTTCTGTGTGTCATTGTATACTCCTGGGGCCTGATTAAAGTGACTCCTTGTCTTTGTCTGTCTTTCAGTATTTCCTCCTGAACATTGTGTGTTGCTCTCTGGTTAATAAGAGCACAGCTCCAGGCCAGAAAGACTGGGACTCAGAGGACAGTGTTTGGACCAAAATCACAAACCTGGCAAAGGACATTTCTGCCTACGACCCACAGTTTCTTCTGAAGGTGAGTTCCCAAACTAAACTCCTAATGTTTTAACTCTACCAGGACTTCATTCAGTATATTTTAAACTTGTTCAGCATCATTTTAGTTATAGTGGAGCGTAGTACTAGTTACAAGTAAAATGAGTATCTCTTTTTACAGCCTCCTTATCTAAATCTTTTCATGGATACTTTCCAAACCAGTTATTTCCCACATTTCCTAATGGTTCTGTTTATGAAGCCCCAGAAAGGTCTTGAGTGCAGCTCCAGAATAAAAAGAGCTTCGTTTTTCACAACGTCGCGCAGCCTCCAACATGCAAATTGTCAATTTGCATCAAGGTATGCCCAATATGTGAGAGGTGCTTTACTTTGGACACAGCCGCTGCAGCTTCACGCACTGGCTTAGGACTCTCCATTCAACATTAGCTGTTTCAGTGCAGCCATGCTGGTTATTTGGAGGCAGAAATGATTCTGTTTGGATAAGAGCACAGAGTGTTGAGTTACCAACTAATGCTTGCAACCTCGTTTGGCAAGCTCCATAATAACTGCTAAGAAAAACAATCAAATAAGGTACTAGAATCACGCTCATCAACACTGGGGAACAAATCTCCTGGACACAACACACAGCTTCTTCTTCTTTTCTTCTTTAGGCTGTTCCCTTTAGGGGTGTCCACAGTGGATCATCTCACCCTATCCCTAGCATCTTCTTCTGTCACTCCAACCCTCTGCATGTCCTTCTTCACTATGTCCATGAACCTTATGGTTTAGCTCTTTTCCTCCAGATTGGCAGCCCTATCTTCAGTATACTTTGTTGTATCTGCTATCCCTAAACCATCTCAACCTTGCCTCCCTAACTTTAAATCGTTCAACCTGAGCCGGTCCTCTGTAGTCATTTCTAAGTCCTCGTGACTCCCAATGAAAATCACCTCCAGCACTGCCACATCATAGCAGGTCTTACTATCATCTCGTAAACCTTTCCTTTCATGCTTGCTGCTATCCTTCTGTAAGAAATCACCTCTGACACTTGTCTGCACCCACCCCACCCCACTCTCTTTCATCGCCTCTCTTATGCAGTGTCTGGTTGACCGCAGGCATGTAAACTCATCTACCGTCACGACTTCTACTCCATGCGAGCTTCATTGAGGAAGCTGTATTATTAGTCAGATTATTTGGTTAAAAATGCTCCGAAAGGCTCCAACAGCACAAAGACGACAGAGAGAACCAGTTCAGCCACTTGAATAAGCCATAGCTATAACTCCAGGAAGAGTTATGAAGCCACTGTATACAGATGTTGTGTCACAAGTTTGCCACTTGGTATTTTCTATTTCTTTCAGTGGATTTCATTTGACAGATCAGTTATTCTCAAATTACCAATTTAAAGTGGCACATTAGTCATAATCATTTCATCACATTCTGTGTCTGCTCCAATCTAGGTAGCACTTTACACTCGACAGAAGCTCAGCATTCGCATCACGGCAAACTTCTTATTGGCTCTGGCTGCCAGTCTGCCGCCCACCAAGCCACATGTCCGCAGATACTTCTGTGCTGCTGTACAGCTGCCCTCTGACTGGCTGGAAGTAGTCAGAATCTATAGTACAGTAAGTCTTAATGAGCATCCATTGTATGGTGCAATCTCGACGTGCCAGTTCTGTCTTAACGCTGTGACGTGACGTTTCCAGTGCTTCAGCCGCTCCCTGCCGATGTGCCTGAAGAAGGCGATGGCTGACAAGTTCAAGCAGTTCAGCGAGTATCAACTGGCCAAATACAACACGCGCAAACACCGCTGCAAACACAGCCGCAATAAGCACAAAACAAAGGTATAAGTTCAGGGATGGTGTTCTCTCCTTTATCTTTTCACTCAATGCTGGAATTAATTAATGTAACCATCTTGTTAGTGGGGAAAAACTATTAAAGTATTAGAGGTGGATGTTTTGCTTTTACTGTTTTAGCTGCGGTGTGTCTCACTGCCTCAACCAGAAATAAGTTAAAACTACTTCTGCTTTCTGTCTTTATATAGTTGACTCTAAAATTAACTTCTTGTGCTTTGAGTGTCCCTTTCTGACCGCTCTGATACTGCGTCTGTGACTTCCAGAAGCCAACTGACAGTGAGCTGAAGAAGTGGGCGGACCTGCTCAGATCAGATGGATCTATTCTGAAGATGTTTGTAAGTCACTAAATCAGGCTCCTCCTTCCAGTTCCTTCCTGTCGCTGTTTAATGAAGGGCTTTCTTAAAGCAGACCTGTTGTGTTTTTCTCTTCATGTGTTATATTTGAGGCGTAGCACTTGTGACTAGTAGAAAAGGTTACACTTCTGAAGAGACAAGGTCTTAGAGTCTCAATACAGTCAAAACCAGAAAATTTATTTTGCAAGAGCAACTGTGTATATAGGAATATGAAAGATGAATGTTGTGTGTACAAAACAATGAAATCAAGCCAAACATTAATGATTTAAATTATTGTGTTACTTGGAATTAAAATAGCATGAGGGGAAAAGTTGCTTACTCAATGGCTGTGACGCTGCTGTGCTTCTGGTTCACTCTTCATGCCTAAACCACCCAATTATCATTCCCCATGAGTCATGCACAGATCTACAGTAAGTCCCTAAATACAAGCCACTGAGGGGAATTGAAGGCTGCCATGGAATCTTTTCAAAGTAAAAGTAACCTCTAGTATCACACATTGATTCACATCGCATTGATCATTGGTTACTGTATTAGGTTATTAGGTTGCCTTCAAACTGCCTTAATTCTTCATTGCAGAGCTTCAATAAAGTGCTGGAAACATTCCTGAGAAACTTTGATCCATATTGATATGATGGCAGCTGATGTCCAACTGCTGCACAAGCATAATGCAAGTCCAGTGATGCTCTGTTGCATTGAGATCTGGTGACTATGGAGGCCATTTAAGTACAGTGAACTCATTGTCATGTTCAAGAAGCCACTTCGAGATTATTTAAGCAGCTTAAGCAGAGAAACCCGGACCTCTCTTTCCCCAGCCACCTCCTCCAGCATATCTGGGGGAACTCGGCTAGAGATATAATCCCTCCACTGTATCCTGGGTCTACCCCAGCGCCTCCCCCTGGTAGGGCATGTATGGAACACCTCACCCAGGAGAGGCATCCTAGTCAGGTACCCGAAGCACCTCGGCTCCTTCCAGTGTAGAGGAGCAGTGGCTCTACTCTGTTGACTTGTGATGAGTGGTTATTTGAGTTACTGTTGCCTTCTTGTCAGCTCAGAGCAGTCTGGCTGTTCTCTCCTGACCACTGGAATCGGCAAGGTTTTTTTGGCCCAGAGAAATGCCTCATGCAGGATGTTTTCTTTGTCACACCATCGCTGTAAGCCCTAAAGATGATTGTGTCAGAAACTCCCTGGAGATCAGCAGTTTCTGAAATGCTCAGACCAGCACGGCTGCCATGTTTAAAGTCACTTAAATCACCTTTATTCCCCAGTCTGATGGTTTATTTCACCTCGAATACGTCTGCATGCCACATGATCGGATGATTACATATATGTGTTAACGAGCATTGAACACATGCACCTAATAAAATGGCCAGTGAGGGAGTTGGGGAAGGCGTGTGTGTAAAGCTCATATTATGCTAATTTTATTTGAAACTTGACCATGTATTAATAATTGCTATAAGACCATTTTTGTCTATTTTTTTGCACTAAATAATGTCGTGTGTGTGTGTGTGTGTGTGTTTATGGTTATCTCAGGGATAGCTCTGGCTGTGAGCTCAGAACTTTGTTCTAATTATGAAAAAGATCTTCTAACCACTCAAGAACACGGATTCTCTGGGCTTCCAGTTTCGTGGAGGGTGCACACGAGATAGTCCAGAATATGTGCAGATCTCCTTTTCTTGTGGAGAAAACATTTTTCATTGTGTGTTTGAGAGGCATCAGTTTTAAGGACGTCACAGCATGATGAGCCCCTATTCAGTGTGCGCCATTTTGGTTAAACAGCAGCACAGTTGACACCTGACTGCCATCAGGATCATCAGTATCAAGTATTAATATTGTATTTATGAAAACTGTATTAAAATGTAGCCAGCTTCGTTACAGGGGGATTAATCATAATTATAACGGATCCCTTAGATTGACTGTGGGCCAGAAGAATGTTTGCTTAAAGGGAGGGGTGCAAAAAAGACAAAGCATGAACGGAGGTTGTGGGATTACGTTCATATCCAGTTCTGCTGGTTTTGTGCAGATTGTGGAGTTGAAAATGTTCATGCTAAACAGCAAAAAAAAAAAAAAATTAATAACTCATTCATCATTCTATATTGCTTTTGTTCTGTTGAAGAGTTTTTGCTAATGTGTTTATGATTCTGTGCAGTTGCGGATGAAGCCCCACAAAACCGTGGTGGATAAAAAGCAGCGCGAGTTCAGCATGAAGAAGCTGATCAAGAGGCTTCACATCAAGGAACCGGCCGACCACGTTATGGCCATCATGGGTAAAAAGTAAGACCCGAGGAAGCTCATAAGTAACATGAAATTGTTGTGCTGTTTAATTATGTTTAGTCCACAAGTTCTCATTTTCTTCTGATGGAGGTGTTAAACAAACATTTTGAAATCATTAGAACTGTATTATTTTGCCACTCGTCAGTTATGTTTACAGATGCTTGTCACCATATCTGGTCATAAACCACATATACTGGTTACAAATGCTGAAGCCTGGAAGTTTAAGTCTAATGTAAACTTATGCAGTGTTTTTTCTTAAATAAAATGCAGAATATTTTTGTTACAGATCATTTTTTGACCCATTATATAATTGATGGATATCGGGTACCTATTGTTTTTTTGTCTTCAGGTATCCTGCCGACATGAAGACGTTTACACACAGTGGAATGAAGGGTGTGTGGGACAGGGAGCGAGCTGGCCAGCGAATGAAGCTCAAGGAGCCGCAGACGTGGGAACGGCTGCTCAGTATGGAGGGCAACAAGGCTGCCACCTGGGAGAAGCTCATAGGTCTGAAAATAAACTCTCAGGATTTTTAGCAGACTGAGCAACATGCACAGGCTTGCTGACCACAGCACTGTAACCACTGAATCACCTTACAGAGCACATGATGATGATGATGATGATGGGAAAAATGTGTCATCTTTTCTCCTGTGTGTTTCAGAGATTCATTCCAACTAGTTGAAAGTCCTCAGTCACTCTTTCCAATGTGGAAATTGATGTTGTTTAAAGTGGTTATTTAATACGTAGTACAGCAGACTTTAAAGGAGGCCGAGCAGGCAAATATTCAAAGACAAACACACTCACACAGGGACGATGTCTCCTCCGTGCAGACAACAAGTCCCTCCCGTTTATGGCCATGCTGAGAAACCTGAGGAACATGATCACTGTGGGCATCAGTGAAGCTCATCACAACAAGATCATCAGGAGACTGACCAACGAGGTAGGACACACGAAGCAAATGCTGAGTGTAGCTGCTGTGGATTCAGTCATTGGCTTTTCTGTAACTGGTTGGTTTGTGATTGGCTTACAGAAAGCGGTTATTCAGAGTCGACAGTTTCCCCTCAGATTCCTCGCTGCCTACAAAGTCATCATGGAGCTCCACGCTGTAGGTGAGATGCATCAAGAAAACCTTTGTAAAAAAAATTTGCAAGTAGCTGATATTTAAGTGGAAATACAGTAGAGGTACTTATACCACGGGCTTAGAATACCAGGCAAATATTACTTCAGTCAAAGTGTTTCCAGAAAACATTTATTTTCAATGGTAACAAGAAGGGATCTTCTCATTAAACAGCACAGTATGTAATTATGATCTCTGACAGTTGGATATTTATGCAGTATATAATACATCATATTACACTATCTAGCCCGGGCCTCCCTCTGTGTGGAGTTTGCATGTTCTCCCCGTGTCTGTGCGGGTTTCCTCCGGGTACTCCGGTTTCCTCCCACAGTCCAAAGACATGCACTTACTGGGGTTAGGTTAATTGGTCACTCTAAACTGCCCATAGGTGTGAGTGGTTGTCTGTCTCTCTGTGTTGGCCCTGCGACAGGCTGGCGACCTGTGCAGGTGTACCCTGCTCTCGCCCTGTGTCAGCTGGGATAGGCTCATTAGTGCATTTTAAATATTTGACCAGTTATTAGCTATAGTACATCAGCAAAGTGCCACAAACCCTAACACACTCCAAATATGATGTGAGGTGCACATGAAGAACAGAAAAACACACACAGCATCTTTTTTTTCCATCTTTTTGTTTTAGCCTCTGCAGAACAGCAGGCAGTACCCTCGTGCAAAGATATCCTGACGGATATCCTGAAGAAGGTTCCCAAAAGTCGGCGCTTCGAGAGCATGACTTGGGAGAAGACTAAAAAGAGCAGGCTCAAGCTGACGCTGGGGGTGCCGTATATCTCTGGAATCTACAGCAGGAGGAAGGCAGAGCTCATAAAGGCCAAGTATGTTAATGTTTTGACTTGGAGACTTTTTTTTCCTTTCAGGTTTACTTAGTTTTAGGGGGAAACAAACTTGCCTGAGCGGTCTTGCACAAGCCAAAAAAGGCATTCATATAGAAAAAATATAATTAAGCATTACACACGGCCTCTAAACTGCTCATAATGACTGACAGAGAACTGTGGGCTTCAAGCCCCACTTTGAGCCTCTTTTAAAAATGCTGCAGATCTGGTGAGATGAAAATGTCTTTGGTCAGCTGCTGAGGATAAGACTCTGTCTGTGTGTGTGCATCCAGCCAGAGGAACTACACTGTTGCCCTGCTGGATCGTTACCGTAAAGCTCTGGAGACGGCCGTGCAGATCTCCTGCCGTTACAACGTGCCCCCACTTCCTGGACGAACACTCATCCTTTTGTCTGCGGA
>VOQJ01000404.1:64473-86267 GCA_015052665.1 Apistogramma diplotaenia | reverse complement strand
TCCTTTGTCTGCGGATATATTTAACGATGGGCCCTGCAGCCAGAAGCATGACTTCTGCCTGCCTCCTGACCCAGAGGAACAAGACGATGATGAGAAAGAGGAGGAAATTCTAAAACGAAGACACGGGAATGTTGAAAAGGATGACAAACTTGCTCCGAGTGTAAGTCCCTTTTATTTTTTATTTTTTCTGAAAAGGTTTGGCACATGAGAAATGTATGTATTTATGTATCCTCACAGCTAACGGAGGTGGCGGCTTTGCTCGCCCTGATGATCTCGAGCAGTGCAGAGGACTCTGAGCTTTGCTTAACCTGTCGCGGTGAATGGGAAGAAGTGACGCTGAAGTCTGATGTCCTTCTGGAAAATGTCAGAAGTCTGGTCAAGGAAATGAAGGTCCATATTTTTGCTCAATATTCCTCCCGCTGCCAAAAATAGCAAATCCGCCCTTAATGCAGTTCCACCTGTGCTGCTTAAAAAAAGCACGTTGTTATTTTCCTTTGCAGATGGCTACTGCAAAATCTTACGACGACGATGACATCCGTTACATCCACAGGATGTTCAACAAGAACCACAAGGTTAGTTTATTGTAAGAGTTCTTTTTGCTTTTTTTAACTGCTCTCTCTGAACTGTTTTATTCATCCAACATAGCCCAGACGAGGCAAGATCTGAGTTTGCCGATTGGTTTCCCATATCAACTTTAATTTTAATAGCAAAAATATACATTTTTTTTCTTTTTCTAAACCGTGGTCGGACTGAAGCACGCGAGCATTTCTCACCATTTTCTGTCAGATGATCCCGAACAGGCCTTCATCAGAAAACCTTCACCTCAAAGTCGCGCTAATGCTCCACAGAAATGATCGCGTTTACAGATGAGCAGCTGCAGCTGGTGCAGGAAGATGGCACAGATTGGACTGTTTCTGCCTGAGTTCAGCTACCTACCTTCCTCTTTTAAAGTTTATTTATTTTGTCATTTTTACCTTTTTTGGCCGTTGTAGCTGTGAACAATAGACAGGAGGGAGGGAGAGTGCGGGGGGCACCCAGCAGAGGGCTGCAGGTTGAACTCAAAGACATGCTGCTGCATTTATGGGCATTTGCTCACCCACTAAACCAGCTTCTTCTTCTTCTTCTTCTTCTTTTTAAATACTCAAATATGAAACGTCAGGTGAACAACATCATCGTCGTGGCTGACAGGTGGATCAATAATGACATCTCGTGGGCTCTCAGGAACTACAAGAAGGAAATAAACACCAATGCCCTTGTAGTGCACATCTTCCTATCAGAAAGGTAATGATTTAAAAATAAATATTTTTGCTGTTCTGCCAAGATCGAATGATGAGCATCAGGAAGATAATGCTCAAAGATGCAGAAATTAGCATTAAAATGTCTGTTTTTTTTCTCCTTTCTCTTCTGTTTTTAGCGGCGAACTCTCAGAAAACACGCCAGACAGAAACCGTGTGGTGCTGACGGGCTTCAGTGAGCAGGTGCTGAGGTAAAATGCAGAATTGTTTTTATTTATATAAATTAAATACATTTTGGGGGCGTTAGCTGAACCTGGGTGGGGGGATGCGGCTTTTTGCCCTCATTGGTGAGTATGATCCATGACAGAGGTACACACACATTACGACAAACCACGACAAGATTGTGTGTGTGTGTGTGTGTGTATGTGTGTTTATATGTATATGCATGTATTTGTGAATGTGTGTACCTATGTGTAACATCCTCTCTTCTACTGTCGGATCTGCCATGAATAAATGAAATAATAAAAAATAAATAAATAAAAATACAAACATTAACAAGAATAGCTTATATTCATACGGCTCCTCTTGTAAAAGCAAATATGTTTGGTACAACAATGCATTCGGAACATCATTCTGTTTGAACAAACTGCCAGACATGACAGGCACAAAAAACCCTAAATAATAATAATAATAAATAAATGTTGGGTGCCAGGGTGGCTCAGAGTTTGAGCAGGCGACCATATGTGCCGCGTGGCGGTGCAGGCCGCGCAGGTTTGATTCCCGACCTGTCGCTATTTACCGCACGTCTTCCCCCGTCTCTCTCCTGCCACTTTCCCGTCCACTGCAAAGCTTTCCCAAAAAGAAGAAAAAGTAAATAAATTAATGTTGCATCCAGTGGCACAGGTATCCGTTTTACCTGATGTTTAGTCATCATTCATCATTTACTTTCATTGATGCTATTTTCATATTTGTCTGTTAAGTGTGAAACTGCTGTCAGCAGCTGGTTACCTTGGCTTAGCGCAAAGATGAAAGGAGGAACTTTTTGACTGTGTATTATCATGTTTGCTTAAAAAAATAGTCAAATAATAATACTAGCAGGTTATTCTGCTAGGTCATTATCTTTAAAGTAATAGTAAATATAAATAATATAGAGTGGATGATATTCAGATGCAGTTCACAACAGCAGTCCCCTCAGTGCCCTTTATATTGTAAGGTGAAGACCCTACAATATTAGAAACACCAACAATGACCTCTAGTGGGAAAGCACTTGGCAACAGTGGGAAGGAAAACCCCCGTTTAACAGGAAGAAACCCTCTTAGTGAGAGCCTTCCTTTCCCTGTTCCTGTGTTTCCAGTTGGTGCCAAGTACTCGTAGTAAGAAAACCAATAAATGTTTCTCCACAATGTCAAATTGTTTCTTCTTCCACCTTGTGATCAGGTTTGTGGCAGAGAGAGGATCTTCCAGGCTGCTCGATCATGTGGAGCATTTGGACAAACTGTATAACATCCCTCCACCAGAGGGCGCAAAAGGCCCTCAGATAACAAGCAACGTTGTTTCAATACCACCAAGCCCAAAATTAAGGTATGTTTTACATTTCGAGATATTTTTTATTCTTTTTTCATCTCATTAGTTTAACACCAGCTCACCCCTCCTTCCTCAGGTGGCAGGGTGTGCGGGTGTTCATCTCCTCCACCTTCAGGGACATGCACTCCGAGCGCGACATCCTGGTGCGGAGCGTCTTCCCAGAGCTCCGCCGACGCGCCGCGCCGCACTGCCTCTATCTGCAGGAGGTGGAACTGCGCTGGGGTGTGACCGAGGAAGAGTCGGAGCGGGCGGCCGAGTTGTGCCTGTCTGAGGTGTGTCGCAGCCACATGCTGGTGGGAATCCTGGGGGAGAGGTATGGCCAGGTGCCTCCCAGACCGGACCTACCGGACCTCCCGCAGTACAGCTGGGTAAGGCCTATGCAATAGACTCACAGAGGTAAAAAAATTGGAGACTACAGGACAAATACGACTTGTCAAAATATGTTTCTGTCATGCTACAGTAAATTAAATGGAATAAGTTATGATCTTTTAGAAGAAATCTTTGACAGAAGTAATTAAACGCTTGAGACCAACAATACAAGAATAAATTATAATCCCACATCCCAGCAATCACACTTCTACCTACACACATAACATTTTCAGGAAGTGCACCTATCATTATCTGTTCCTTATTTTATGTCATGTTTATATAACAACAATATACTTTGGTAGATGTTTAATAAGTATAAATTATTACTGTGCTATTGTGAAACCAGCGAACATTAGTATTTGTGATTAATTATTAATAATTAACAATCACAGAAAGTGAGACGTGTAACAGCATAGCAGCCACTGCATCACATTCAGAGCTGGAAAATTAGACTTAATATTTAAAATGTAAAAATTGAATACAATGATGATGTTTGTTTTCTGTTGTTGAACCGACACATTAATTACTGTATTCTTTGTGTGCAGCTGGCCTCAGCCCCAGCGGGTCTGTCCATCACAGAGATGGAGATCCGTCAGTTTCAGGCTCTTTATCCCGACGTAGCGCAACAGCGAATGTTCTGCTACTTCAGAGATCCGAACATTGTCAGGTATGTAGATTAATGTCTCCATTTGATGTTTTCATGCGTTTTATACATGTTTCTTAGGTTGACTAGAGTGCTAGTGTGGTAGTCCGCTGGTCGATGAAAATGCATTACATTCCCTTATCCTGTATTTCTGTTTTCTTCTGATGCTTTTCAGATCAGTTCCTGTGGCTTGGAGGTCAGATTTTATTCCTGAATCAAAGGATGCTGAGCATAAAATGGCCTCTTTGAAGAGAAGACTCTTGGCTGATGATGTCAAAGTCACAGAAAAGTGAGTCGTCTCAGTCAGATGTGTATAGGACTAAAGTTTTATTCTTTTAGTCTTTTGTTCTCATTTGATTTGTTTATACTAGTTATTCATATGGTTTAGCTGAGCCTGCTTCTCTCTGTGTGTCATAGTTATTCATGTGAGTGGGGAGGCGTCGTGGATGGAAAACCATATCTGAAAAACCTAGAGGACTTTGGCAAGGCTGTACTGGAGGACCTTTGGATGGCTGTGAAGAAGCTGTTCATCGATGTGAGTAAATCTGATGAGGCGTTTAACTTATAGAGGCTAAAACCTCTGAAATGTTCCACCGTGTGATCTTTGCCATCTCACAGGAGGGTACGGAGGCTGAGGTTGCATCAGAGGTGCTCGAGCAGGAGGTCCACCAGGTGGCGACGCAGAGGCAGTTTTTCGGCAGGTCGAAGCTCCTGTCCAGTGCTGTGGATGTGGCGGAGCGGGCCCAGGCCAAAGGAGGGATGATGGTGGTGGAGGGAGGACCCGGAGAGGGTAAAACTGTCTTCATGGTAAATTTCTTCTTCTTACCTGGAATTTAACCAAGTATGTTCAGCAGGTGGACAAAATAAAAGAAACACTACATGAAGGCTTATAATTATGGCTTCTGAGCAACATTATTTGTTTATTTATAACTAAGTTAATTAGAATACAAAGATATTATAGAAATATGCAGCTTTATTTGCTGGTAAACTCAGGGAAGGCATACAGAAATCCAAAATATACAATAATACAATAAAAATATGATTAAGAAATCGATCACCAACCTAATGTATGGCCACCAGACCCCCGAGCTTCCTCCCCAGGCCTGGCTCCAGGGTGGGGCCCCTGGTCCCTTGGTGACTCTTCCATAGGGGTCTCTCCTCCTCCTGCCAGCCATTTTTTTTCTGTCATATGGTCACATATAATCTGATGTAAAGATATTTACTGTTCCCCACACAGGCTGCTCTAGCCGACGCCCTCAGGACCGCTGGAGTTAAGTCCAGGAAAAACCTCGCCTGCGATGTCATCTCTTATTCTACAGCCACCAGCCAATCGGCGCAATCTGTGGAAAACCTCCTTCGGTGCCTCGTTAAGTGGCTGAGAAAAATGAAGGGAACAGAGGACGGATCTCCCTTCCCTCACTCATACAAGTAAGTGACTTTTTCATTATTTTATTTGTGTGCTTCCTGTGGTCCAGCTGTTTGTTTCATGACAGATTTTTGCTTCTTTTCTCAGAGATTTGCTGTCAGAGTTTCACTCCTCATTAAGTGATATGAAGAGCACCAAACCTCTTATGCTGCTGATTGATGGGGTGGATCTCATCCAAGATGGCAGAGGTCAGATTAGCTCTGATTGGATCCCACAGCACGTTCCACAGGTAACTTGGCCAGAAAATAAGATGCTACCTCTCACATCAGAAAGGAGAATGGGAAAGATTTGCACCTCGGATACCTTTATTTTAAGGCACCTGCCTGTTCTCACACGGCCCTTATTCCAAGAAATTTATTATTATTTCAGGTAGCAAATTTGTGCTTACATTTCAGTTTTCAGTTAATCTCAGATTGTCTTCATCTTGACAGGGTGTCTGCATGGTGGTGAGCGTCACGTCCAAAGCAGCTCTGTTACAAACACTAGTCAAGAAAAAAGGGGCGGTTCTGTTTACACTGGGACAGCTTACCATGCCGGACCGAAAGGAGATAGTTCAGAAGGAACTGGACACATTTGGGAAGAAACTGAGCGAGTCTGCTTTCAACAACCAGGTTCTTCTTATGGCATCTCTGAATTCAAAGCTTTCTCTGGATGCTTAAATTTGTGTTTTTGATTCATTCTTAAACTTTGTGTGTGTGTGCGTGTGTGTGTGCGTGCGTGTCCAGCTCCAGACACTAATATCAAAGAAGGGAGCAGTCAGTCCTCTTTACCTCCACCTGGCCTGTGATGACCTGAGGAACTTTGCCTCTTTTGACAAGGTCTGAATCCACTGCTTTAGCTGCTTTCAGTTTACATGAATACTTTATATAATATGTAACTACAGTAAAAATGCAGAAAACACCTTATAAATAAGAATGCAAAGTTCAGCAGATGATTACTGAGATAATCGAATGCTCATAAAATCTTACATGTAGAAAACTGGAGGAGCATAGATTGAGCAGTAAATCGGCCAATTCTCTTTTGTGCAGCGACATCATAGAGCCATCTTTTCACATGTGCTGCGGTGCTGAATTTCCTAGACATTGCCTGGCTGAGCTATATAGTATCTGGCTTCTTCACCTTGCACCTTGCATGTGATGTCTGACTAAGTCCAGTAGAGTGAAGTGGTTGTCCTGCATCCTGCCTCCTGTATGCAGAGGTGGTTTCTGATGCGCACACTCCAAGCTGTGTGTGCTAGATTTAGCAACACTGGATTCACCCAACATCGTCTGGAGGTCATGTGTGACAGGAGCATCTGTGTTTGTGTTCCAGTTGAAAGATAGCCTGCAGGACTTGCCGCAGTCGCTGAGCCAGCTGGTGCAGTACAGCCTAGAGAGACTCTGCTCGCAGTCCAGAGGCCTGCTGGGACTCCGCTGGGCCCTGGCTGTGCTCGCTGTCAGCACCACAGGTATGTCGCAGTATCATGTTTCTACTACATGAGTATCATGTAAATGATGGCCAAATAAGTCACGATAGCAATATCATTGTGATAATATTATTGTTATTGTTAATAATAATAATGATTTTACTTTTAATAAATCTCATCTTGATGAATGAAATGAAGAGCTGTGAAACTCTATAGTGGCATATAAATATGAAAGAAGGCAACTCTGTGCACTCAGTCTCTGTCTGATGGCCTCTAGTACAGACACCTGTGTGTATCGTGGCTCCATCATTGCTCAGTTCCTCCTGTCAGCCAGAAAGTCTGGTCTGAGGACTGAGCTTAAAGTGACGCGCTTCAGCGTTTTCTCCTGTTCATCCACAGGCCTGAAGGAGAGAGATTTGTACTCTGTGCTGAACACGTGCAATGATTTGTCCACCCGGGGCGGACAAGTCACGTGGCAGGAAGTGCTGCAGCTGTCCAGAAAGCCCGTAGGACGCGTTCCTATGGCAACCTTCACCCGCATGGTGCAGAGTTTACAGAGGTATAAACCCATGTGACCTAAAGGTTTCTGGCAGAACATCACTGTGGGAATATTACATTAGTTAAACATCATCTCTGATTATTCTGATTATTTTCCAATTGTCTAATCTGACTAAAGTTCCATTATGGAAACAATATGGGATCAGGGATAAGTGCTCCGTTGCATCTTTATTCCTCATTAATTTGCTGTCTTTATCATATCTTGAGTGTTTATGTAAGGTTTGAATATAATTCTGTTTAGATATGTTTAGATCAGCTTGCGAGAGCCATATTTTAAATAAACTTTAATTTTTTTCCTGCAGTCTGATTGGTCCGTCTCATTGCCATGACACTGACGACATGCTGGCTCTAACCAACCCAGAGGTGAAGCGAGCCTTTGAGGACTTTCTTCTCCCAGCAGAAGGTGACAGAACCAGAGCTCACCTTGTGTTGGCAGGTAAAGTACGCATAGTTAGCTTTTAGTACACTACGTGTAAACCACTGTATATTTAAATGATTGTGGGTTGTTTTTTTCCCTCCACAGCTCATCTGTGGACACTGGCTGACCCTGAGGGACGAGACACCTTCCTTCACTGTGAGGCCAACTCTGTCATGCACCTGCCTTCCAGCCTGGTTAGAAATCTTCAGTCACTGATTCATGCTGTGAAGCATAAATACTAATAGAATATAGCAAACAAGCCACCACACACAGCATTGATATCTAGTAATTTGTGAGGATTATTGCACATAAAGCACATTGAATCTAATCTTGTGGGATGGGGGCTTTGGGCAGATGAATCCTAGTTACAAATGGTAATATAATTTCTCACTGCCTTTGTCTGGTTTGGTTTAGATTCAAAGTGGGCAGCTGGATGCACTTCATTTCCTGCTTTCCAGCTATTATTTCCTTTATGCTAATGTACGTCATGGCTTCCTGCACCATCTCCTGGAGATGTACAGCTTGTATGGTGAGTATGGGGATTACACTGTATACATTTAAAACATCACGTTTACACTCCTCAAAAATTCCTTATGTTTACGTCCTGTAATTTTTGCCTCTGCAGATAAGAAGCAAGTGTCTGGACGTTCATGTAAGTGCTTAAAGCTACTTTGCACACCACTCCTTGCCAAAAGATTTTATTCTTCATTCCAGTTTCTCTTTGTCTCCTCAGTGAGCACCCAGGGAGATTTAGAGGATTGCCGTCGTTTCTTGAAGCGCCATGCCTCCACACTCTCCTCCTGGCCAGCTCTTTTCATTCAGCAGGCCCTCAGCGAGCCTCTGGACACATCCACCCATATTTGGGCCAAAGGGATGGTGGGAAAAGGAGGAGTCCGGGTAATTGAATGTCTGAACAACGACAGCAATAAGATTGGTCAAGGGATGAGGTAAGGGTTTGTGTTCATATGAATTTTACAGCTAGTCGTCTGTCACTGGTAGAATACATGAGGCCTCTCACTTATGAACTTAAAAGTATCAAAAACAAAAGTGTCATTTTGGTGTTGAAGCTTTACCAGGCTGACAAGCTGATAAAGTATACTTTAAGGGACAGAATGCAGGCCTTTACAGATTATTGTAGATACAAATGGAATTTAATGTTCATATCACCTCAGCTGTCAGATGAATATGGCAGAAAGATTCTGTATAAAATACAAAAGAAGATAAAAGTTAGTAAATGTCCTAAAATTTTAATTCACTGAAGGATTACAGTAAATGTACTTAGGGATTAGCAGTGTTAGCAGTGGGATGCAGAAGTGCATTACATATAACATGTACTGTATGTATATGCAGAAGAATTTAGTATATATTGTTTTAAAGTATCGACATTCTTTTAACTCTTGCATTCAGTGAGCTGCTGTGGACCTTCGGCTCTGAGCCGACCTCTCTGGCCGTGAGCCCGGACAACCAGATGATGGTAGTCGGCACCGGAGAGGGAACTCTACATTTCATCCACATGCAGACCGGACAGGTGCAAATGCCTTGTGATGTTATGGATTAGCGGGGCAGTTTATGTTCATGCTCTGAATTTGTGACCTTAATAAATTAAAAATGTTCACGTTTTTGTGTCGTGCTCATTACACTCACTAAGAATAAGAAGCCTCATGAATGTCTAATATCCACGTTCTGCCGGCTGTGAGCAGGAAGTGAAGTCTCTGATGAGCAGCTGCGACGGCATCTCGAGCTGCGTCTTCCTGAAGGATGGACATCTTGCTACAACATCCTTTGATGGGCAAATAGAAGTGTGGGACACTGGAAATGGATGCAGGTGAAATTTAGAAAACAATCCCGACGATGCACGATAACATTTTTCCAAATATAGCACTTAATGCTGACGTTTAAACTCATCTTACTCGTGTTTCTTCTCTAGGACTGCTCTTATTGATGGCCACACTAATGCGATCACAGCAAGTGATGTCACTGCAGACAAGAAGCACCTTGCCACTGTTTCCCTTGACTTCATGTTGAAAGTAACACTCAAAAAAAAAGAAACTCTACTTCCTTAATTCTGTAACATCTGAAAAGAATACCCAAAATGTGGCTCCAACTCATATAGTATTATGTATTTAGTCAGAATCTAGATCAGAGAAGAGAAGAGAGCCAGAGATCAATAATAACTGCTGATTAAATGCAGAGTGGTGTCTCGGTTGTATTAACCAAACCTGTTTCTGCTCTTCAGGTGTGGTCTTCTAATAAAGGTGATGAAGTGGCCTCCGTGCTCAACAGAAGCCCTATGAACTGTGTGACCTTTGACCCCGACGGTCACCTTTTGGCTGCCGGATGCTGGAGTGGAAATGTTGTCGTGTGGAACTGGCTCCAGAATAAAAAATTAACAGTGAGTGATGGCAACAATAGGCTAAATAAATGAGTACAGGAAGCTCATGTTGCTGGACCTTTTCTTTATAATTGAAGTCGTCAGATGATAGCTTATTGTTTCTTGAATATATGGCCATTTAAAGTACACCATTTACACCACAAAGCAACAAGAAGGTGATTCGCTGTGGCGACCAGCTGAAAGAAGAATTATTATTTTAGAAAACACACTCACTCTTTTCCTCCCCTCTGTTTCCTCAGACTCTCTGCGGTCACACACGATCAGTGCGCAGTCTCACTTTCTCTCCCCATTCCTCCATGCTCTGCTCTGGTTCTGTGTCTGGGGAGGTGAGGGTGTGGTCAGTGCCCACCTCCACCTGTGTGGGATGTTTCCAGGCTCACTCCGGAGCCACCGAGGCCCTAACCTTCCTGGAGGAAGGATCCAAGCTCCTGAGCGCCGGCTCCGATCACACGGTGAGGCATCAAATCAGCAGATAGTAAAGCTTCTGCTTTCCCCTTCATATGTTGCTTATTTTAATTGCCATTTGATTTTGTATAATGTGGACTTCATTTTTTTTTCTGATTTATGTGAAGTGACTGCTTTAACATTACTGTTCTACTGCAGTTACCAGGTGAAAGGAAGTGGCACCAGTTTCTTCCCATAAAAAAATGACATTTTTCTGTGATTTCTTTTAAACCAGCTCCAACTCTGGTCCGGGGGACTCGGACGTTCTGTCACTGCATTAAGAAATGAAGAGGTAAGATGTACATTCTGACATCCATGTAGCCAGCTGGCCTATTTTTTATGTTTTTGCACATGATCCCAGAACTTTGTTCATTTAAATCCAGCTGGTAACACCTTTGGCTGAGCAGGATACATATGCACACTATTATAGGTGGAAAAAAAGTGTAATAGATGTCTTTAAATCTTCGTGTTTTTGAAGTGGGAGCAGGAGCCTCCTCAGAAGAAACTAAAGGCTGTAACATCTGAGCCTCCTGCTCTGTGTGTCGCTGTGAATGGAGACTATGCTGCTGTGGGATACCACGGTGACGGCATCAAACTCTTCAGTCTCAGCTCAGGTGGGTTTATGAGCTGTCTATAGAGATTAGAAGAGAGCTGTGCTTTTAAAACACTGAACTACACCAGCTAACCATTTAACTCAGCAGAATTTAAACACGCACTAGTAAACTTGTTCACAGGTGAGAAGATTTGGGCCTCGAGGGACCTGGACGTGTCTGTACCGTGCATGCTGTGGGTCACTTTGGAGGCGGAGCAGATCGAGGCTGAACTGCTGGTGTCTGGAGGAAGTGACAAATGTCTGCGGGTGTGGAAGCGAAAACGAGACGAGGAGGGAGTGATGGAAGGCCTGGAAATGGTGAGAGTGTTTGGTGTGCAGTCGGGCACCATCCTGGCACTGGCTCGAAACTCCACGTACCTGGCTACAGCTTCGGGTGGGTGTGATTGTTGGTAGTGATTATGTTTTCATAAAATATTCCTCAGCTGCAGTCACTTTGTATTATCCCTAAAAACCTTTTTTTTTTTATAATGTTGCTCTTTGAATTAGATGACTTCACCATCGGGCTGTGGTTATTGACCGATCTGGCCCAGGATGCTCCGGTTCAGCCACATTCGATAGCGAGGGGCCACAGTGGAGGAGTCACATGCCTGGCTTTCAGTCCAGATGGTGCACGGCTACTGTCGGGTGGAAAAGATCAAGTACTTGTGCTTAAATTACCTGCATAAACTAACTAAAGGTGTTGCATAAATGTAGGGGACTTAAAAGTGCAGCGCCTCCATCTAAGCGGCAAACAAATAAAGTTAAAGAACAGTAATTGAGTAAATGCACTTTGTTATATTTCTTCAGCTGATTGATATCATAAACGTGTATTTGTTCCAGGCTCTGATGGTGTGGGATGCGAGTTCATCTCCTGCTGTTCTTTCTAAAGCTTTGCCTCATGCTCACAGAGACTGGATCACAGGCTGCGTTTGGACTCCAGACTGTGTGGTGGGTTTTTTTTATATGTATGTGTTTTGTTTGATAGCATCATAAAGTAGTGGTTCTTAAAGTGGGGTCTGTGACCCACAGCCAGAGGGTCAAAATAATCTGCTTTAAATAAATGAAAAGTGCAAATCGCTACATGTGGACGCTTTGAGACCGAAAAAGGAGGCACATTGTGTCCTTTACTACCACCAAAGTTATCTTTGGGTCAGGGGAAGTGGGAGTGCAAAAGGTGTTAAGCATATTACCTCACTTTTTATTCATTTACATGATAAAAGAAGTTTGTGTTGCTTTCTTTGTTTTCTTTTTGGAGCCAGACGTGGTGATATCTGGAAGTGTGGGTGGAGTGTTAAGTCATCAGCTAAGGCTAACGAGCTTGGTGGACGAGTTGCAGCCATACTGTGTGGGAGCAACGCACAGACAAGCATATCTGCTAATTGGTGCTTGGTAACTTACCAAGCCTTGAGAAATGTGCCTTTCTCTTCCAGATAAGCTCTTCAAGTGATGGTAGACTACGTTTGTGGGACCTTGAGGCTGGTCAGTGTGTGAGTGAAATCTCCTGGACAAGCCCACTTACCTCTGTGTGCTGTCTGGTGAGTGATTTATGCAGCTTTAATGCATTTTTAATGAGTAAACAAGCTCCATATGTTCTCTACAGTATAGAGAACTATTAAACTATAGCACCAAGTTGTCTTCTTCTTTGGTTTCATAAGTTATTTTCCATATTGACTTCCTCTGTGGTGGCTTTTGTGTGCAGGGACAGCATGTGATAGCCAGCTGTGCAGAGGGAGCACTGCACGTGTGGAAGTGGGAGACACACACTGAAATCTGCCATTTTTCTGCCCACACGAAGCGCATACACCACTGCTCTCTCCTCCCATTTACAGGTACCGCTTCAGCAAAGCATGCTGGGGAATTATTACACACACAAGCAGTCTCCTCCTCTTCCCATCATACAGTACACTATAATGAGTTAATATTGCATATTTTGATATAAGCGTTTCATCTTTTTAAATTGTTTTTAAGACAAGGGCACGGAAGCCAAGTCAGAAGACATGTCAGTTTTCACAGCATCTGATGATGGCACAGTGAGGCTCTGGAAACCCTTACAGGTCTGTGAGTCAAGATAAAATGCTCTCCTCCTTCAGTTTTGTTTTCTCACCCACTGGGTTGGTATGTTTACGTCCAGGTGGAGCACTTCAGCACCTTCCAGGGTCACAGCGGTGCGATTCAAGGAGTCGTTTGCAAGCAGAGAGTCCCACAGTTCCTCACTGTTTCTGAAGATCGCTCACTGCGATGCTGGACGTGGACAGCAGGTGAAAAATGTCACATCCGCATTGATTCTCGCTCCTAAAGAGTATGTTGCTTATCAGATCGAAGGTCCGGGTTCGATTCCACCTTGGCCCGAGCCTTTCTGCGTGGAATTTGCATGTTCTCCCCATGTTCACGTGGGTTTTCTGCAGGTTCTCCGGTTTCCTCCCACAGTCCAAAGTCGTCCAGTTAGTGGTGTTAGGTTTATTGGTGATTCTAAATTGCCTGTAGGTGTGAATGTGAGTGTGTCTCTGTGTTACATGCAGTATTGAGAGGAGGTTTATCATGGTTTCAGCATTTTTTGGAAGCATCTACTCAGTATTGTTTTAGGATTGTACTTACAAATCTTTTATAATAGTTTTTCTTATGAAAATGCATCGTGTTTTCTCCACAGAGAGTCATCCAAACGTGAAAGGCCCTGTCACCACTCTGCACTTCTGTCACAAAGATGACGTCCTCCTCGCCGGGTATGAATCCGGTCTGCTCGAGCTGTGGCGAAGCAACACCACGGTCAGCCGCAAGCAGGTGAAGAAATGCACAGAGAAAAGTTTGCTTCTGTGTTTGTGTTGTGTGCGTTTGTGTTGACCACGATAGGCATCTTTGTGTTGTGTGTGTCAGGTTTCAGAAAGCCCCATCACGGCGGTCTGCTCCATGCCTGAGAGTCGGATTGCCGTGGCTTTTATGAACAGTCTTGTCGTTGAGATTTGGAAGGTGGTCTGGAATAATCAACACAACACGGCAAGGTGAACTTGAGATGAGTGTTTTGTTGTGATTTGGTGCCACATCAATAAAACTGAATGGAGACAACAGCAGCTAACATGAGATAACCAAGCACTGCCTTCTTTAATAGATAAAAAGCTTATTTCTCCTGGTTTGCTGTTTAGTAAAGCTCGTATGAACATCCCAACACTGAATGGTGAGCTTCAGAGCATCACCAGTGGAGGGAGGCATCAAATGATGCGTAACGAGTTCCAGTTTTCACACTTACAAGTTCTTTCATCTTTGTTGCTTCCAGCCTCGTGAAGGTTGCCAACTACAAAGTCAGAGAACTAGTGGTGCACCTCTTCTACTGCGCTGCCCTGATTGGGGTGTCCAAAACTGGAGAGATATTTGACGTGGCAAAGATGAGCGGAGAAGACCACTGGTCCTTTATGATCCATAAGTACCATGTTTTTTTTTAATAATCCTCATTTCATACCATCTCAAGCAAAATATTTCAGCTCCTTTCCTCCATCTTGAACTGTATAGTTTAAGCTTTTGCAATGTTCAATATAGACATCCACCATTGCAATAGTTATATATGTGACTGAAAGTATAATATAGCCCTTTTCAATGAAGACTGACCTGCAGGTCTCCTGCAGCACACACTGGGTCTTATGGACTTGGTTTTGTTCTTGAAGTGTCTTCAATTAGAGAGACTTGAAATAAATCATAGTTCTGTTCTGCTGAAGTTACACGATAGAAAATGAAACTGTAGGAGACCTTGAATCAAAATGCTTATTAATATTTAAATAGCTTTTTTTATTTAATAACTCTAAATGTGGCTTGTATCTTGTTATCAGTTGGGAAAATCAAGTTGATGTTCACGGGGTCATCCACAATGATCCGAAAAGCGTGTGGCTGCTGGGCGAAGCAAAAGGAGAAGTTCACATCGCCTTCTTTGTGAGTTTACTAACCAGCATTATAGAATAGAATAGAATGCCTTTGTTGTCATTATACAGAGGTACAATGAGATTGGAGCCACTCCTATTCAGTGCTATAAAATAAGTGAAATACAACAAAATAAAATACAACCTCTAAAAATATACAGGTGCACATATGACAGATTGTGAGTATTGCACTAGGTGAATGGTTAACAGACATTGCACATTACAGTGTGATAGATATTGTCCAGATTGAAAAATGTTCACAATTCAAGTGTGTGAGAGTTCAGGGTGGTTATTGCTGTGGGAAAGAAACTGTTCCCGAGTCTGTTTGTTCTGGCTTTGATGCACCTGTAGCACCTGCCAGAGGGCAGCATTAAGTATGAATAAAAATGTAAAGTAACTAAAAAAAAAAAAGGAGAATATAGAGATGAAATGCAAACTAACACTCCTTTCAAGAAGGAAACAGTGCCCTTCCTTCCTCCAGTCCCCTGGAAACCCGTCTTTAGGACATGTTTATAGGCTCCATCACTTCCATGTGTCACTTTGAGTGACGGGGCATCAAAGTGGCAGCTCTTCATTTGCAGAGCTTACATCTAGGTTGCTGTCTAAAAGAAACAGTGAAGTCCTGAGTGATAAAACACTTTTGAAAACACCCAAAGAAATTAAAAGCAAAGGTTTGAAACCGATTCACGGCGTGTTTCTCCCCTGGGGTGTTTTCAGTCCCGCCCAATTCTCACTGAAAAGGAACTGAATGCTGGCATGTGTCACTTCCCATGTGAAAAGTCAGAACTTAGATCCTAGTGAATATGAGGTTTAGTTGACAGTTGTATCCTCTTACTTTTCAGTTCACCATGGGTGCCGACACATACCTCCAATCAGGTTTCTGCACGATGAGCGTGAATTGCAGCGGGGAGGCGGAGGAGAATAAGAAGAGAAGCCCGGTAACTTCTGTGACGATGGATAAAGGTACACACCAGACCTGGAAGTAAAAGATGCTTAGTTCAGTTAATTTGTGCTAATTTGACTAAGTAGCAAAGATATTGACTCTACTACAGCAGCCGACTAAAACATTACAGTACCATAACTGACTGTTACAAGTTTCTGTAGTTACAATGTTTCAATCTATCCGACATTCATCAGGTGTCTGAGTGACATCACCACATTCCCATATCATATAGGAAATGTAAGCAGAGTGGATGTGTGTGTCAAGATTCTGTCACACCTTCAGCATTGTCTGTTTCAGAGTTTGTGGTGTGTGGCGACGCGGAGGGCAACATGTGGTTCAATCGTCCTCCGGAGATGTCCTCATGGAGCAAGAGGAAGCCTGTAAGAGCTGTAATTTAAGGCCCGACAGGCCACGAAAAACAGTTTTCCTCAGCTTTAGTAATGATATTTGATCTCCAGGCTCACAGCGACAGGATCAGTGTGCTGAGACTCACCGACAGCATCATCATCTCAGCCTCTTATGACCGGACAGTGAAGCTGTGGGACAGAAACACTAAGAAACAGGTACATTAAGAAAGATGTTTAAGTTGTAAATAAGAGCGATCCCGGGCCCTTTAAGGTGGCACATTGTAAAATGATCTGACCAACAAGGCTTTACTTTATCCTTGTTAGTATGCACACATGTTTCTTTATCTGCTTCACTTTCTTTGTGCCTGCTTCTTCGTCCCGCAGGTGGGTATGTTTGTGTGTGGAGGTCCTGTTCTGGTATTGGAGGTGAATCCACAAAGACCCACCGAGCTGGTCTGCAGTGACGGAGGGGGAAAACTCTACTTCCTCTCCTGGAGAGAGTGATTCTCTCTGTATTACACTCTAAACTTGAGGAGTTCAGGATGTTTTGTAGTAAATCACAGCACTAACCAAAGATGGTCTCTGTTGACATTAGCCTTTGACTTAGATGAAGGAGAAACTTGCAATTGTAACAAGAAAGGACCAAAAAATAATGCGTCTAATGTTATCAGTTTAAGTTTGTGAAAAATTAGTGATCTTTTTATTTAAGGGTCGGGTTAATGTTTCAAATTCAAGCAGAATAGGAAACTATAAGGGGAAAACTGAATATTAAACTCTTGAAGGGGAAAAATAGGTGCACATTTTATGATATGTCTTTACCAAGCGTTGACATGTGAGAAAGTCAACAGATGATGTTTGTCTGGGAGTTTGTGTTTGTTTTTAAAATTTTCATTATTTACATGTCAATTTACCCATAAAAGGATTTTATTTAAATCACCATTAAATGGGAATTCTGGGAGAGACCCTGATTAGCTGTGTGAGGCTGAAAGCACAGGTCACTGTGTATCACCTTTGCAACGCTAACTGTACTGAACTGCTTCAGTGTTGGCAGTCGGTTATAATGAAGTGCAATAAAAATATGCTGAATAAATAATACATCTGCACCCGGAGCTTTGTGTTAAATTTCAAATATTTATCTGTTCATTAATTAGAAATGCATACCTGCATGAAAATAAACGTTTTTGAATATTATCAGTCTTTTTTAAAACCTCTCTTTGCTCATAGGCTGCATAAGCACATTATTACCTGTCAGTCAGTGGAGACATGGTGCATTTACTGGTCCAAGAAAACAGTGAGTTGATTGCAGTAACCTTGAAGGGCACTGTGAAACACAGGATAAAAAAGTCATTAGTCTGTTCTGAAATGGGAAGGTGCATTTATTTTGACACTTTGGTGACTTTTTACCATTTGGAAGGGGGAAACTGCCTGTAAACAGCTGCTGTGTCCCTCTACACACATGTAGTCCTATTTGTGCACCCTGAGGCTGTGAACAGTTGTACTGACCGCTCCCAGGTGACTCAGAAAGCCACACCCACCGGGACCACAGGCCGCAGGTAAAACAAAATCGATCCGCCAGTTTCAAGCGTGAAGCTCAGATCTGTGGGAAGCGTCTTCAGCTCGTTTTCTTTTTCCTGACTTTTTTTTTTTTCAACACGGAGGGAGGATCCTGGCCCGCGCGGCTCACCGAGTGAAAACGGACGGCAGTATCAACACGAAGGGCGGACAAAGTCCTCCTGAGCAGCGGGACTTCAGCTGCCAACCTCGGTGAACAAACGGAAGGTCACCGTGTAACGGAGACAGCAGCTGGCTTTAATGGTGCGTTTACGTTGTTCAGCCCGACGGCGGCCGTTACTTTGTGGGCTATAGTGACGAACGCCTTTAAAAAAAAATACAGTAGAGCTGTAACCTGCTGTGTGTGTGATCGGAGCGCTGCCATAACTTTGATTTGGCACCGGTCTGTGATGGAGGAGGGCTCCATGAGTATAGTGTATGTAACTTTAGTGTGGAGGTTTGTTTTTTCTTCCTGAAGTCAGTCAGCGATCATATTCAACATATTTTACTAACTTTACCGCAAACCGTGCGCCCGCGCAGACATGCGTAGGTATGCGGAGAGTTGCTTATTAGCTGTTAAGCGCACACAGTGAACTTTAAGGAGCTTCTGCGAAGTTACTGACTGACTTTGAGGTGTATTTATTAGCGAGCACGGCCGCTTTAACTTACTCGGGTGCTCCAGGGGCGAAGATACGACGGGGCCCCCTTATTCACCCCCCTCCAAAAGGGGAGGAAACTGAAATTTAACCAATATAATGATTAAAAATGTTCAGTTACAAATCTCATGAAAAACTAGATGTGGCTGATTTTGTACATGATTTTAAATATAAGTATTTATATTTTAAGTATAAAAAAATATAAATCCATAGGTCTGCAGGTTCAGGTGCCCATATTGGGTCATGAAATAGATTTGAGGGTTAATGAAATACTAAATATTTTGTAAAATACGTGTTTGCTATATAAAATTTACTTATTTTGTATGAAAGCTTGGTTCTGTTATTGAAAAAAATATATTTTTGCCATTCATAATTTGGTGGTTTATGACAAAATTTATAAAAGTAAAAGTAATTTCTCAGTTTGAAGTTTTAGAAGTTTGACTTACTGGCAGCAATTTCTTTTTTGTTGTTGTTTTCAATGATAGAAACAGGCTTCCATATTTTTAAACAGTGTTTCTCTTAAATAGTGTTATTTTTTGTTATATGTCTGTACATCAAAATTTCTGGTTAGTGTCTAAATTTTTTAAATTACTTAGTGGTAAATAATTAAGTCAAATACTAGGGATATGTAACTCACAATTTTGAGAGAATAACCCGAAATTTGGGGATAATTCAAAATTTCTGCTTACCTGTGCCTGGCTTCTTCTCACTGCTGTAAAATGTTGACGTCGATGTCAAAAGACATCTTCATATAAAAGATAAACTAACATGAAGATAAAATATGTGTAAAGGTTGTTTGAACTTTGTGAAAGAATTGGCTTTAACGGTAATAATCAGTTATTGTAAACAAACAAGTCTTTTGTTTGTTATCTTTTGAAAATCTTAAAACTATATTTGGATATTCATTAACACATAAATGGAGCTTTTTCCTGTCTTTCCTGCTTTGCTTCACTTTTTATGTTGTTTTGTTGTTGTTGTTGTTATTAATGTTCTGCAAATATTAATAACAGCATAATAAATGAAAGTATTCAAGAGTCTTTATGCAGAATCGTAACATATTTCAAGTACAAATAATCATTTAAATTACTGTGCAGTGAAAAAATAGCTGAATCGTGATTAACTAACCAGTTTGCTCTGTCACATGCCAGTATAGGTGCAGTGGCTTGATTTGTCCGATTAACACTTCATACACATAATACTAATATATGACTGTGTAATCCAAATGACAGAAACATTCCAAACTGAATCCATGAATTTAATTGATTGTTTAGCATCATGGATGAATATACTGGAAAGGAGCATCCCCATCAGAGATTTATGAAATACCTGTGTTGAAACATTTATGTGATTTATTTCCTAGTATGGTCCCATAAAATGAGCCCAGAGGGCTTCTATAGTGATCTACAGTATGTTGGTGATTTTGACCGACAGTAGCTGGGCGGCGCGTGACTCACCGAGTGGACAGGTCTTGTTTTTGTGTGTTTGGATGAGTGAAAACCTGCATGCATCAGCAGTGCTGGCAAATGTTTGGAGCACTAAATCCCTGCTTGTCCCTCTGACTGCTGCACCAGTTCAAATCACAGTACTGTTATTTTATTCATGTAAAAGTGCATAAAAAGAAGTGCTTTCTTTTGGAAATTAAACATCTTTATATGACTCTTTTTGTTACTTCAGTCAGAAGGCATAAGTTTATAGTTTTATAAAAATCACTCCTAGTTTCACTTGCGCTGAAATAAATGTTAAGTGGTCAAGAGCTTTTTTCTCTTGAGTCTCTTTTGTTTCTTTTTAGGAGGATTTGTCCACATCGAGTAAGGTCTCAGGCAACGCTGAACTGCTACCTCCATCTGCAACAACCGGTTTGAAAGTCAGCTTTAACACTGTAAGCAGCTAAAAATAAACAATACACAAACTGATGCTTCACGCTGATTCTTTTTGAGACACACAGAGTGAAATCCATCGATCACAAGTGACATAAATATTTCCTTTAAAATTAAAATTCACTGTTAATTTTGTAGATTCTTTTTTTTTTGCCAGGTGGTGCCAATATCTCCATGCTCATGTGTCACTCCACAAACAGACTGTGTGTAAATTATAGGTACTTCTTTGCCCAGAGGCCTTTATTCACAGAATTTGTTGAATTTTGTGCAGAATGAAAAGGAGGCAGGCTCAGATGGTGAAGATGCAAATGTGGACAGTGAAAAGTCATCTGGCCACAAGCAGGTACTGTGATAAATATTTGTTCCCATTTAAAGTAAATTATTTAGCAATTATTTGGTGATTTAATTCAAGAGATATTTGCCAGGCACTGAGGGGGAAGCATGTTGAGATCTTTCGATGTTCAGCCATTAAATTAAATGTTGCAGAGGCAAAACGTTTTGAATATCTGTAATCAGTCTGTCTTGCAGACTCAATGTTCGCAAACCAGGGGAAGAAATCGTTTACAAAAAATAAAGGACAAGGATGCCAGTATACCTCACTGGGTTGAGCAGGCGATGTCATGAGGCATATTTTTCTTGTTTCCTATGAAAACTTGAAAATATGTTGATCCAAACGGTTTCTAACAGAACAAAAGTAAAAGCAACCAGGAAAGAATAATCTGCATCCTCGGGCAACGTTTCACTGAAACAAGTGGCTCATTTAACAGTTTTCTGAATCACATCCAAATGTGTCTTGTGACTCTGCAAAGTAGGTTTCTTCTCTTTCTCCCTCACTGAATGCCGTGTTTGAAGCCACACTGATTCCTTTCCACCATGACGGGGTGATAGTGCCTGTGGTGATGTTGGTTCATTGGTAACAGTAATAATGTTCTTCACACACTAGGGACAAAGGCAGTGGTATATATGGTGAAACTGCTTATCCCACAGACTTGCACTCTACAAACATGCTGTGGATGTGTTTTTTTCTATTCGATTCCCTGATTTCAGTATGAGATGGAAGATCCATGCTTACTTTATTTCTGGAGCTAATATTTGTTGTCCTTTTGTTCAGAAAGACACTGAACTCACAGTCAGTGAAGGAGAAACAAGTGGAAGAGAAACCAAAACTGGCCAGTCTATTTATATTTGTTGCCATGAGCAACACACACACACGCACGCACGCACGCACACACACACACTTCCAAAAGTATCCTTGAATATACCCTCTGTCCTCACATGCCTTATTCCACACCTTCACCACTTCCACCTCCTCATTCCGTGACTTCTTCTGGTTTCCTTGTCATCCTGCTCTGGTACACTCAGTGTGTGTGTGTGTCTGTGTGTGTCCTTTTCAGGTTGAAAGTAACATGAACCAGTATGAAAGAAGGGAAATAATAATACAGATTCGATCAC
>VOQJ01000404.1:50829-64399 GCA_015052665.1 Apistogramma diplotaenia | reverse complement strand
GGAAATAATAATACAGATTCGATCACTGTAATGGCTTTAGAAGAATCCAAATGTTCTGCTTTACATAAGCAAAAGGCATTATGTAGAATTACCAGTGTTTCTCATGTTCATTGTCAGCTTTGGAACAAGCATTTCTTTTTCGTCCTGTGCAGGATGACAAAGACACAACCTGCAGAGAGAAGAAAGCAAAACCTGCAGAATCTCCTGCGTTTCCCGCCCGACCGTCAGTAGAGGCGAGTTCCCTGTGTTTGGGGAATAGTTGTATATATTTGGAGATGTTGTATATTAATCCCCTACTTTGGACCCCCATTGTTTCGATAACCGCTGTGGTTTAATTTCAGGAGCTGAACACAGTATTCAGACATGATCAGCAAAAGCAGAACCAACAGGTAACATGGTTAGACTCCGATAAAGGGTCTTCCAACACTTTGGACATGTATTGGCTGTTGACTGTCAGTGATTGGCTATGATGGAAGGTTATCCTTGACTGTCTCAATGTTCCTATGATATTTTGGCTAACCTGATTCTAATATCATCATCTGTTATTACAGCACATTTGTGCAGAATTTTAATTAGCTTATTTAATTTGCTGCAGGGCCTGTCAGGTGATGAATCTGCTGCAATCAAAGATGGCTTGGATCAAATGAACCCTCCAGAGAGCAAAACAGTAAGGTTGTCATATAGTTATTGTGGTCAGACTGGACTTTGAGTTGAAAATCCTTGCTGCATATTGATTTATGATATCTAAGAAAACAATACCTATCTAGGTAGGTGGACTGGCCTAAGCAGAACAATGCAGAATGATGTGCATATATATTTAAATGTGTGCGAACCTTTTTTTTAATCACTGTTATGGGCAAGTGAAAACAAATCTGAAGTATCTGTGGTGACTAATCCTGCCAAGATCAAACTTTCTAGTTGTTGCTTCCTTCTTATCGAGTGTTTCATGTCACAGCCACACGTGCAAAAGTGTACATGTGACACCTCGTGATTATTATTACTTGCATAGAGCTCTAAACCCCATCACGACAGTGTTGCATGTTTGTTTTCCATTCAGATGGTAAAATCATACATATGCATGTATATGGTCTGTAACACATTACACATTATGTGCCATTCAGTCAATCAGTCTAAGAATAGCTTTGTTTCTATTTCACCTTTCTGAAATAAAGTTACAAGGTCACATAATTCATAAAGAAATATCCGCATTAAAGCAGCTTGAGTGAAAAAAAACAAATGAATATAAATTTAAGAAGACATTATAGAACATCTACGCAGGGGAGTTTTAAATGTTTTTTTTAATTGGTGAACTGACATTACTGATTTAAGAGGTGCAAAATAATAAAATATCATTTTATGTATTTAATTATTGATTGATTTATTGATTGATTAAATAAGTGACAAATGTATTGACATTGATTTATGTTACAGTGTACATTCACTAACGGATGGTTATTTACCTTTTTATTGTGGTCTTTTTGTTATTTGCTTCAGGCTGCACCTGATGATGATGAAGGGCTGAAGGAAGATGAAGCGTCTGCATCCAAACGGGAAAAGAATGAAGAGGAGGACAAGAAGAAAACGGAGGTCTTCCTTCAGTTCAGATTTTTTTGTTTAGCGAGCAACATTTATTCACTTTACAATAATCAGCGCAGGAGGAACATTTCAGTATTTGACCTTTAAACGAATACAAAGTTACTAAGATCTGTTTGTTTGGTTTTGTGTTCCACAGACCAAAGTCAATAAAAAAAAGAAGCAAAACCCCTTCATGCCTGATGTCAAGGTAACATTCAAGCTTGCAACACACACACACACACACACACACACACAGAGTACCAGTACCAGTCGTTTTAATAATATAGCACAATTTGGCCTTTTGAGTTACTTTTTAACATTTCGCTTTCTCCTCCAATTAAGAGGGTTAAGCGGAATGTCGAAAAAGTAACTTAAAGGGCCAAATTGTGCTACAGTATATTTTTAATGCAGAATTGTCACTTTGCTGCCTTTGTGAGTAATCCACTGATCTAGCCAAAAACTTGCTAAATACCAAAGAAAATGAAGAGGGAGCCATTAAACCATTTATTGTGTAGCTATTTTTTCTTTAAGACAAATTTATGATTTATTTAATGACTAACATCACATACACATTCAGATAAGTTTCAAGTTAATATTCCAAATGCTTTAACTGTCTGTGTTTATTCATTTCAGGCCAGAGTTGTACAGCGGCGTGCACAGGAAGAAGCACCCAAAGCTGCGGCGGTAGACAAAATATGATGCTCTTTCAGCTTTTTTTGTTATCTTTTTTTTCTGTTATTCATTTACAATAATCAGTACAGAAGGAACATTTCAGTATTTGACCTTCAAGCTAATACAAATATATTTCTTTCTTTCTTTCTTTCTTTCTTTCTTTCTTTCTTTCTTTCTTTCTCACACATCAAACCCAGTCTGTGTCACTGTGCTGGCATCTTGCTGTATTAATCATTGTGGTTCAGGATTACAAAAGGCCTTTTTTTGTCACATGATGCTTCCCTCCTCCACCCTGAAAGCAGTCATTAGCAGAGCTTCTCTCCAGGCTACACGCTCCCAACAGACTCTGTTTAGTCTGCATGTGTTTCATTTTTTCCCCTTTTCACTGCTTAGATGAAACCCATACACAACCACCACGCAGTGCCTGTGCATGTCTGTACCATGGAAGATGAGAAGACTAGGCCACAACGTGCCAAGGCGTGTTTCTCTGCTTCCTTTTTCTTCTGCTCATAGAAGACTTTAACTTCTGCAAAAACAGCAGAAATATGGCACTAAGTCCAGAATCCCTTTCACCAAAACTTCCTCCTCTTTATAAGTGCGAGAGCCATCTATAAAGTGAAACTGAGGAAATGTGTTGCATGATAACATCATATATGTTCAAGCACTTTGTGTGCCTTTTTTTCACTGCTATAAGTCTGGACAATTTTGTGAGAATCGAGTTCTGTTTGCTGTTTCTCACATGTGGCAAACAACAGGTAGTACTTTAAGCAAGGCTGCTTCTTAGGTAGCAGCCAGGCAATAATTATCTGCTCTGGTGTCTCATGGGCTCAATCAAACATTAAACAAGCTTTAAGCTGGCAGGTTTTATCACCATTTGTCTTTTACGTTGCGTATGCATTCTCTTATACAGCTCTTTGTGGGAATCTGTGTGGTGAAAACAGTGGTAGTTTTCATATGTAATTTTAATCTTGAATATTTCTGTTAATTTAGAATGAAGGCGCAAACAAATCCTTGTTTGACCAGCTGAAGGACTACCGTATTGGCCCTGCAGCAGCTGAAGATAGTGATGTAAGTTTTAGAAGCAAGATGTTTATGTTTTAATACAGTCTTGTGCTTCATTATTTGGAAAACAAACATAAACATGGAACCTATTGTTATATTTCAGGATGTGGATCTCATGGAGTGGTGGGAAACAGTGGAGCGTAAGTTTAAAAAGTTTTTTTTCTCAAGTTCTTTGCTTTAATTTTTTAAGAGATTCATTTTTTTGTTTAATTTACACTGTTGAAAACATACGTGCGCACCACTGCTTTGATGCTTAACTGCCCCTAGTTTCATCTGGACAACGAACAAAAAACAATGTTTTAATTGCTTTTGGAAAGGATTTATCCTATCAAATACACTTTGACACACACGCTGGAGACTAGTTCTTATTACTGAGCATCAGAAGCCCTCTTTACTCATGTTCCTGTGACTCAATGGGACCAAATACCTGCAGCCAGGCTTTAAAATCTGTTAGAAAACTCTCTCATAAGAATGGATGCTGTTTCCGAGTAGGTTCATTTCACACATGTAAGACTATAGCAAGAATATAAAGATTTAAAGAACTCATTCTATGCTGCTTTTTTCAGAATGGAAAGACACGCCTCAACATAAAGACATGTCAGATAAAGAAGAGGCCAAGTAAGTAAATGTTTTAATAGATGTTTCTATCAGTGTATTACATTGCTGTATGTGCACCAATTTAGGGAGGCAGTACCATGTGTCTTCAGAGGATGGCGGTATTTTATGTTTTCTTTTTTTTAACTATTAATTAAATCAATTCAATTTTATTTATATGGAACCAAAGCATAACAACATTTGGCTCAAGGTGCTATATGTTGTAAGATAAAGACCCTTCAGTAATACAGAAAAAACCCCAACAATCAGAAGTCCCCCTATGAGCTACCACTTGGTGACTGTGGGAAGGAGAAACTGCCTTTTAACAGGAAGAATCCGCCAGCATAGCTCAGAGAGGGGCAGCTATCTGCCGTGACTGGTTGGGGATGAAGGGAGGGAGATGGGACAAAACTCAAGACTGTGTATTATTTATTTATTTATTTATTTTTGTGGATTATCTAAAAACAAAAAACAGTATGTTGATTTGTCTGTGCTTTGAGGAACAAAATATTCTGTTGGCCTTTTAAGATTTTATCCTCAGATGTAGCTGTGTAATAAGACTCAATTTTCTCTTCTCAGGACGTTTGCTTTGACAGCAGAGAAGGTGCAGAAGGGCATCAGAGTCTTCAACAAACTGTTCACGGAGCGCGCTGAGAGCCTCTGGCAGCACGTCATTGACCTCAACAGCATCGCCGATAGCCTGGACAAGTTCAACAAGAACACAAAGATCGCTCAAATCACTGGCGGCTCCACCAGCGCCATCGGGGGCATCACCACTGTTGCTGGCCTCGCTCTGGCTCCAGTCACCATGGGAATCTCCTTGATTGTGACTGCCGTGGGGCTGGGCATTGCCACAGCGGGTGGTCTGACATCAGCAGGCGCCGGCATCTCTAATCAGGTTAACAACACCATGGACCGCAAGAAGGTGGAGAGGATTGTGCAGGACTACCAGGAGAAGATGGAAGACCTCAATAAATGCCTGACCTTCATCAAGCAGGGGATCGAGAACCTGCGCAGGTTTGACCTGATCAAGATCAAGAATAGTGCATACAATCAGGACTTCCCTGCACTCACCAGCAGATTCTATGAAGACGGCGCCATGGCAGGAAAGGCCATCCTCATCAATGCCAATGAGATCATGCGGTTTGTCCAGATCGCCAATGTAGCCGGTAGCACGGCGGCCAGAGCGGTCCAGATTGCCAGTATGGCGACTGGTGTGCTCACTGGACTCTTTGTAGTTATGGATATCTACTTTGTGTCTGAAGACTCCAAAGAACTTAAAAAGGGGGCAAAGTCAGAGTTTGCTGCCAAAATCAGGGAGGTGGCGCAACAGCTGCACGACGGTCTGGTGGAGCTGAACTCAATACACAGAGAGCTGCAGTTCACCTGACCACAAAACTATGCAGAGAAGATGACAGAAGATCTGGAGAGTGAAAAGAAAGAAAAACACTGAAGGAAAGAAGGAGAAAGCTGGAAAAGATTTGGACAGTGAAAGAAAAACAAAGATGACAGCTCAGCTGAAAATGAAATTGGCCGGATTACAAAAACATCAAAGAGGACGCTGAAAACTGAGATTATGTTTGACACATAACTGGGAAATACTGTCAGCTTTACTTTATTGTTAAAGTTTAAATGAAAAGATTGAAGCTTTGTCCAGTTCTCAGTACACAAGCAAATCTTTTGTTTGTATTTTCTTGCCTCGGTGGTACGGTGGTTAGCACTGTTGCCTCACAGCAAGAAAGTCCTGGGTTTGATTCCACCATCTGGCCGGGGCCTTTCTGTGTGGAGTTTGTATCTCCTTGTGTCTGCGTAGGTGGTTTCCGGGTACTCCGGCTTCCTACCAGAGTCCAAAGACATGTACTGAGTAGGGTTAGGTTAATTGGTAATTCTAAATCGCTCATAGGTGTAATGTGCGAATGGTTGTTTGTCTTTCTGTGTTAGCCCAGATACAGACTGGCAACTTGTCCAGCATTACTCCGCCTCTTGGTCTATGGCTCTAGCCCCCCTGTGACCCTCAGTTAGATAAGTGGAAGATGGATGGATGGATGGATGGATGGATGGATGGATCCAAATTTTAAAAGTAAAACTACAATCAGGTGTATTTTAATTGCCCAAAAAGGAGATGTTAAAAGATAAAATATGAAGTTTAATACTGTATGTAAACCTCAGATAAAGCATCTGCCTTCTTCAAATCACATTAACTGGTGAAGGTGAAGGTTCCCAGTAGTTACTGTTTGTTTGCCGATTATAAATAGATTTATCAACCAGAGCACTAAATTTTTTATAGACTTAGAAACCTGCCAGTCAAGTTCTTCCACACCAAGCTCACTGATTCATGTCTTTATGGACCTTGATTTGTGCACTGGCGTGCAGTCATGTTGGAACAGGAAGGGGCCATTCCCAAATTCCCACTAAGTTGGGAGCGTAAAATTGTCCAAAATGTCTTGTGTTGAAGCTTTTAAGAGTTCCTTTCACTAGAACTAAGGGGTCTGAAAAAAACCCCAGGCCCACACCATAACCCCCCCCCCCCAACTTTACACAATGCAGTCAATGTGTAGGTGCTTGGTTTTATACGCCTGTGGCCATAGAAGCGATTGGAACACCTCAATTTAATGATTCAAATGGGTGAATGCTTTTGGCAATATAGCATATATTAAGAAATGCATTTCTTTCCGTTAGTAGTTGCTCTTCATGCAGTTTAGTATTGCTGGAAAATGTTTTATTTAGTCAACAGTTTTGTTTTTTCACGTTTTCATATCAACTGTAATATTCACAATCTAAAGTATTGAAAGTTATCAGTAGGTACTTAAACACTTCAAGGTTTTAAATTCAAAGCTAAATTTGAATTGATGGACAGCTTTGCAGTTAAACAGTGGCAGAAAGATACAAGCATTAATGAAACCATCTGGTTTTTAGTCATGCATCCTCTCAGATGAGACAATATGGTTAAAAAAACCAAATTAAGGGGAAAAAAAGGAGGGGGAGGCAACAGGAGGGTAAAAACAGCCAAAGTCTTGAGTCAACCTTTCTTGAGAAAAATAATTTCCTTTTATTATTTATAGAGTTGTGTTTTGATCTCCTGTAAGCTCTGGTGTCAGCTCGGTGGTCTGTTTCATGACGGTTCTATTTATTTTTTCATTTTCTGGTGAAGTCGAATGCGACACCTTTTTTGTGCAATATGTATAATACATGTAAATATTTCTGTCAGAATAAAGGTCAGAGAAACAGTTTCTGTGCATTTTGTTAAGGCTTTACTTGCAAAAAAAAAAACAAACCACTGTGCAGTGACTGAGTTGGTATTTACTCAGCTAATACTCCATAAGCTAATAGCAGAGAGAAACCTGTTGAAAATGTCCTGCTCTGTTTGCTTCTATTCAGTTTTCCTGTGACTGTGTAGGTGATTTTCTTGGCTGCATGTGTCTTTCTGTAATGGCTACATTGGAGTGGCTGTAGTTCAGCAGGTGCAGCAGGTCATGAGAGGTCGGTGGTTAGGTCCTCGGCTCCTCCAGTCTGAATGCCAACGTTGCTCTCTGATGTGTTCATTTTGAATGTTAGATAGAAAAGCTCTCAGCTGTAGAAAATGTGCTTGTGTGAATGAGGCACGTTGTACTGTATTATATGTTGTACTGTACTTTTGAGTGTTTGAGTAGAAAAGCGCTATGTAAGAACCAGTCCATTTACCATCTCCTGGAAAACTACAACAACACAGTTTGAGTCAGAAAGGCTCTTTAGCTAGAGCTTTATCGCGAATTTCTGTTCATACTTCTTGAATTTACAGTAAGATGAGGAGTGCGGCGGCCTAAAGGTTGTGATTTCGCAGCTTTTGCGGGGCTCGTGAACGCACCAGCGTGCAGCTGTTGACCGGGCGTGCTGAAGTGTTGAAAAGCCCTGACAGGGAAGGAGTCGTCCGTCCGTTCCGCTCAGACTTTGTTCACTAAAAGTCAGATGAACATGAGTCTGTGGAGCGTCTTCAAACCTCCGGTAGGGAAAACTGCTCAGGAAGTCACGAACTGGACTTGTCTTTCCTTTGTGGAAGCTTGTTGTTTATCATTTCCAGTACGTGGACGTTATATGCGGTAACGTTATGTCAGAGCAGCAACAGGCCGTAAGTGCCTGAAACCAAAATTTATTTCCAGTCTTGACACTAGTTGCTCAGGTCCTGTCAACATACGGTTTAATATTCACTCATATAGGTATTTTTATTACTTTTACAAGCGCCGAGTGCAAATTACGTGGCTTTATTTGTTGCATTAGCAGCGTAAAAACAACACAATCACTGCGTTTGATTAATTTACCCAAGTGTCTATTTTTGCTGCTCGTGGCACCAAAAGCAACCTAAAACTAAATAGTAACAATAAATGTTCGCGGAAAGTCGTAAAATGAAAGTTAAAGTTAAAACACACTAACAAAAATTCAAGGAGCCCTGTAATGATTACTTGCATCTCCATGTTTTAGTCTTGGTCTCTCTTAAAGTAGCTTTGCTCGAGTCACAGTTCAAAATAATCCTTATTTATCTCATTCTGAACCTTGCTGTAGATTATCCAGATTCTAGAACAAGCTCGTGTCCCTTTAAGACCCTTTTTCTGATTGGTTGCCCCTCATAAATGACCATATTATTAAAAATCACCGTCTGAAATTAAGTGTTGAAAAGTCTGAAGCCTGAACTTTTGTTTCATAGCAATTATATATATGCTGACCTCATTATTTAAGATTACTATGCTTAATAGGAGCATTTAACCGATGTAACAGAATATGCATATGAAACGGAGCTGGTCTCCTTTAAAATAATTTTGGTAAAATATGCAGATGAAATGTTAACATGACAAAGTATTTCTTATATGATTACTCAATGGAACAATCAATTGAATACCCGATTACTAAAATAAGTTGCAGCCCTACTTGTATGCAGTTGATTGCTGATTTACCCACTCTGACAGGGTTTTTTTTAAGCATAATGAAAACTTTCCTGGTATCAGCATCTCTTTGGACCTCATTCAGAGTTTCTATACTTAGATTATGTTTAAGCCTCTGAAAATGGGGGACTGTGTGGAAAACATCTGTAATTCCTGATTAATTAATGCAATATGTTTGCTGCTTTCGTTAGCAGCAAATCTACATTTAAATTATAACTTAGATGTCTGAGTTAAAATGCACCGTGAAGGTGCACAGGGGAAATAAATCTGTCATTGTCCAAATGTTTATGGACCTATGGACCTCCATCGAAGTCTGTGATCTCTCCAGGGTGACAGTTGCACAAGGAGCACGCAATGTGGGATTTTCTCTTGATGAAGTGAGTGCTTTCAGGATCGGGAAGCCCCACATTTAGAAACCTATGGTGACTTCAGATCACTTCCCTGTTAGAAATGTTCTCCTGACTGTAAGCCACAGGCTGAACTTACACCAAAGCATTGCAGTGGTGGAATATTATATGAACCAATGCAACAGTGCAGCTGTCTTATGTGTTTGTTATTGCCTATAAATGGCAGTGAATTTCTATAGCAAGAGAAACTATTTAGTTGGATATATTCCTACTTTTTTCTTCTCTGTGTTGATAAAATGATAAACTATACCATCCAAATCCTGATGCTGTCTGCCTTCTCAGTCACACTGTACTCTTGCAGCAGTACTCAGATCAAAATGCAGTATTTTAATGTTGAATATTTTCCCTGATGTGACATATAGGAATGTCTGTTCTGCAAAACACCTGTATGGTCTCACTTGCTTTGTCCTTGGTGGATGAAGCCAAAGCAGCTTTTGAAATTTTCAATGGATTGTGTTTTTTCCAAAGCAGACGCTGTTGGTTGGAAAAGCACATGTGGGAAGCTAACAAAGGCTCCATCATTTAAGCCAACATTTACAATACCACAGACATGAACTCAAAAAGCAACAAGGTCATTTATAAAATCATCTTTCATACTAAATGAAGCTGTTTTACTTTAAGTGTCGTGTCCCTAAGCATTATTATCTGCAGCTGGTGGTGAAAAGACTGGAGCACTAAATCCTTGCTTTAAACTTATTTTTCTGTAACAGTTAATGTTTATGACAAAATAATCAAGAATGTTGCAGTTTAAACAGAGGAAACAATGAAAGGAACTCTTAATGCAACATCAGTGTCTGACCCTGCAAATGGGCTCTGGAAGAATGGTCAAAAATTCCCATAAATGGACAAATGCTTTATAGTGTATGTTCACTTCATGTGTTTATCAGTTCTCACCACTATAACTGTATGTTTGTGTCTGAAATTAGGGAAAGGCATTACAAATCTACATTTTTGTATTAAATGAAGCACCTCAGTTTTAGTTGGTGTATTATTTTTAGTATTTTAGTTTATTTTCCTAAGGTTATGAAGGTCATTCAGTATATATATAATTTCTGATTTATGTGGTTTAGAGCCAGAAAACAGCACCTCCTCACTGGACAGGTGACAAGTCGATGTTTGCTGTGTTCAATCGTTCTCTGCAGGCACGATGGAAGCATGTACGGTGAAGCCAGAAGCCACAAAGAAACCAAAGGCGGTGAGAACATTTACAGCTGACACAGCACACACAAGCAATGCACAGCCCCCAGTGCATCAGCCAAACAATGTTCTAAATGTGAGCACAGAAAACAACTCTTACCCTGTCATATTTTATGAGCCATTCTACTCTCTTAACATATTTTATTTTTGTTTTTTCTGCTATAAATCAGAAAGTTCCCGACTTTTGTATGAATTATTTTATTCACACGTACTGCAGCCCTGAACCCTGACAGAGTTGCATTGAGAGCACAGTTAGATTGGACATTAGCTGGACTTTAACCTGCCAGCACTAAAGCACAGAGCACAGAACAGTTCCAGTAATAAAAGTTTCTCCTGCTTTGTCATAATGTGGCAAGCACAACTTTGGACAATGTCCTGAAGTTATTCTCTACAGTGTTTTGTAGTTCCATCCATCCATGCTCTTCCGCTTATCCTGTTCAGGGTTGCAGGGGGGCTGGAGCCTATCCCAGCTGTCATAGGGCGAGAGGCAGGGTACACCTGTACAGGTCACCAGCCTGTTTTACTCATTTATTTATTACATTTATGTTTTCTGTGCAGGAACTGAGTCATGTGCACTGCAGATTGAATAAAATGACTGCAACAAACAACGAAGTATTTACACATTCTGTTGTTTATCTTCTGCTACGTTACCGTATTTTTCGGACTATAGGTCCCAACAGGGTGGTTTCGGTTGTCAGTGTGAAAGTAACAAACATGTGAAATGATATAATGATGTGTTGAGCTGGGTCGCGCAGCCTTCTCTTTCCTCTTGCAGGATGAGTGAGAACTGTGCTGTGATATACCGTGTCATATTCTCATTATCATAATGATTTAACTTTCACCCTTCTTACCCTTGCGTACTTTTTGACTCATTTGTGTAACCTTTAAAAACAACCACCTTTTTCTGTGTTAGAACAATGACACTGCGAAGCATCAAAGAACAGATGCTAAACCAGCTGAGACGCCTGTGCACCCACCCAGACTCACAGAAGAGGTACACTACTTCACATGTTCTCAGGTTAAAATAAAACTGCTGTGTGTTTTTTTGTTGTTGTTGAAATGAACATGAGTCACTCCTGTGGAGTTTAGAGCTTCTCAGGGCTTAAAGTTTTCTTTCCTGTCCCATATGTCTTGTGTTATTGTTCTGTGTGGGGTGTTGTGTGTGTGCAGGAACTGAACTCCCCAACCAGATACAACCAATGCAGTCCAAGTGCACAGACCAAGGACACAGAGGTACATGTGCAACAAAGGGCCACCTTCCTCCTTGCTTCTATAATAAACTGTCCAGTGAAAACCTTCCTCTTTCTCTGCAGAGCGCCAAAGAAGCTGAGCAGCCAGAAGCTGCTGCAGTTCCCAAAGATGACTTCAAACAGGTATTTCAGCTGCTAATATAAAGCTAAGCCCAGACCTAATTCATATTCACAAAATAATTGCATTACCTGACTTGTCAGGGTCATGGCTAATAAATGCTATTCGTCTATGTACAGTATGTGTAGAGCAACAGTTACAACCTGATACCAAATTACAAATTGAATACCAGTAAAAACAACAAGTTATGAAAGATGAGAATTTGCACCATTAATTAAAAGTTACTATTCATAAAACATTTACTTACCTTCTGTCATGTTTCTGCCTGCAAGCCATAACTCGTATCGTGACTTACAGGCAGAAACATGGCAGACTTTCCAACCAGTTTTACAAGCTTGCAGGTGTAGTTGTGAATTTCCACAGTCCGGAGCTAATTCTTTTACAACATGATATGAAAATGTATGTGGGGGAAACACAAGTTTGTAAAAATAAAGCTGTTATTAAAGAGTATAAATGCAACACACAGGGAAAAAAACCCCTTGATCATATGCGTATGCTCTAAGGCAGATTAGAAGATTAGAGCACAAACAAAGTGAAGCTAATGGAGGGAGAGTGATAAATGAGAATAGTCACTAATCTAAATGTCAACAGCTGGTTGCCAGAAAAGCAGTTTTATCTGATTTAAACTCCGCCTGAACAATCGTAACTATCCATCAAAACTCTGAGCACAATTACTACAGTTCTTCTTTCGCAATTCAAATAATCTGATAAGAATTTACATCATACATTTTATTAATAAAGTAACACACTGCGTGGTCCATTGTTTGTGAAGCAGGAAGCCTGTTGGAGATTTTTGAACCAAGCATTTGATACAGTAACATTTTTTTTGTCTTTGTTAAATCACATAAACTGTACATTTGTTCGCCTCTGTCAGCATTTACACTTCAGTACAGCTGGAGCTGTAGCGGGAGTTTCTCACATTATAATTTAGGTCCTAAGGAGAGAAAAAAAGAGAACGTTCCTTCACATGTTTCTTGTTTATTCGACTTAAATAAAAATATATGAGGTGTCGGTGTGAGAAAGCTGATCTTTGAACAGACTGTTACATGCAGCATGCCACATGTTTCTGTGATTCCCTCTGCCTGCCTCTACCTGTTGTATTTCAGGTGATCATTTCAACACGATCACACGGGCTGAGTCACATTTCTATTTGTTTTAGGGTGCTGAGACGTTGCATGGCAACCTCTCTGCCAGCTCTGACAGCCTTTCAGAAAGCCAGGTGAGTCTTTCATGACAGAGCTGACAGGTCCACCTCAGCTCCCACTGCAAGCATGCCTGAACTAAAGCAGCTGCCATTGTGTGGGAGGAAGGAACATTTCCTGGTGATTCAGAATTTAAAAATACTAGTTTTTCTTATTCTGTGTCTGTAGGAGAAAGGTGGTTTGTTCAGTGGACTCTTCAGAAAGACTCTGAAAACACCTGGAGAGGTAAAGGTCATCAAACACAGCTGTATTTTTCATATAGAAACTCATCCAACACTTTAAACCCAGTTAACAACCAGAATGCTTTGCGATCTGCTCCTCAGACTAATAACCTTTTCCATAGCACAGATTTCATTTGTATGCATGCTAACTTACTGAAGTTGCTCACCGGGATGCTTAATGGAGCTGAACCACGATAAATCATAATGTGTTTAATTTTTTCAAAGTGTTTAAGGTCATTTGTACAGAGGAACAGGTTCCTTATATACAATAAAATGCTTACTTTACTCCTCGCTAAGAATGCAAACTATACAATTAAAATATATCTGCAAATATATCTAAAAATACAATAAAAAAATAG